>JAVYIG010018044.1:0-22927 GCA_035222895.1 Strongylocentrotus droebachiensis
AAAGATTGGTAAAGCGGCCCTGTTGCATACAACTTAAGTGTTATAAAAAACAAAATGCTAAATATCTATGACAAAATTGCTCTCAGCCAATCAAATGCCACGACTTCAGTAGCTTAATAACAGTTATTACATGTTTAACATGAGTTGGGAGGGGGTTGGTCTCATGCCTAATTTCACAAACCAATAAAAGCGCGGCTATACTGTCAAAGTGAACACATTCCCTTCCCGAGATAAAATAACACACCCCTAAAGTAAAACGTTCACTCCTTTATCTATTGCTCTGCGTACAATTTCTTTGGATTCGGGTATCGGCTGATTCGGCTCCGTTTAAAGTCAATAGAGCTGATTGGAACGCAAATACTTGCTTTAATAATTACAAGACATGCTTTTTTAATAGACTCCTCAACTACGTTTTTTTTTACCACTGTGCCAATCTTAGATGATTTATTTGACAAATTGTATAATTTTGTCGTATCTTTTGTCTAATATTATGTTATCGAATTTGTATGTATCGCATATTCATTTGAACTTGCTATATTATGTGGAAAATGAAAGAAACCTTGAAGCCTTAAAACTCAATCAACTGAAGTCACTATCTATGTGTACATTGCCCATTATGTACGAAGATTAGGTTAGTATTCGGAGGGCATCTAGGCACAGGAATGGTTACCATGCTCTCTCTCTCTCTCTCTCTCTCACTCTCCCCCTCTCTCTCTCTCTCTCTCTCTCTCTCCCCCTTTAATATATTCTCTTTTCTTTTTTCACTGAACATCAAGGTGCCTTTATTTACATTTTACATAATTATATTTAAGTAGTCTTTAAACGGCGTCTCACCAATCAAGAAAGTAAAGAAAAACCACATTTTCAATCGTCCAACTTCTTATAACAAACGTCAAACTGCAGTGGGGCTGTTAAAATGTCTTTGGGTAAACTTATCAGAAACGGTTTTTCAATTCATGTGACAGCGACCCTGTTTAAATTGGGGGAGTTTGAAGAGTTTCAAGCTCATGTCAAGCGTGGCAACATGATGAACAAATATCAACTACATGACAAAGCCGCATCCAGGATGGGAAAGAGCCTAAGGAGGAGACTATCAACTAGTTATATGACAAAATACTTTGTAAAATTGTCCTTCAAATCTACCCCTGATCACATTTTTAAAACAACTTCCAACATCCGAGTTTAGATCACCCGCAATCAACAATTTAGTTGATGAGTATTTCTAATAATTTACGATTACCACCAACGTATTTTTAAAACCTCAGGAGGTGTACAAAAACACGCATGCCATCTACTTTGGGAAATCAACCTAAGGCACTTTCAATATATTACCTTATGCGGCCCCTATTGTGATGTCATAATTAGCATCCTCATCATCACCATTAACATGATCATTATTATTATCATCACCATCATCATCATTATCATCATCATCACATCGTCATCATCGTCGTCACCATCACCATCACCATCACCATTATTGGCATCATCATAATTATCATCATCAAGTATTATATTCCGAAGTAGCATCATATCATCATCATCACCACCATCATCATCACCATCATCATCATCATCATCATCATAATCTTTCTCATACTCTCTCTTTCCAAATATTACAATCATCTTCCTCCACCCTCATTTCACAGCCCCCTCCCCTCTATCTCGATCGCCAATTGCTTGCCGTTTCTGTAATATAAATCAAACACACTGTATTAAAAAAGACAAGCATTATAAATATGCGTATGAAACTGTATAGTATTACCAAGCACACCTTTTATTTTTTTGACAGTATATTATCGCAGCAGGATAATTTATCACAAATAGTGTACAAAAGAAAAGGGTGGAAGGAGAGAATTTGTAATTTCACTCATATCTGATTTGATTCGATGTCAAATTTGTATCGGTCAGGTAATGCCTTTCTAACACAAACCTTTCTTGATTAGCCACGTGTGATGGGCATGAAATAGTTAATTGCCATTCTAAATCTTGTTCAGATATATTATGATGCGGCAAAACCTTTTTTCTTTGCTGATGTCGAGTCTAATATGCTTCGCATTTCTGTTTCTTATAACACAGAGCTCAGTGAAGATGTGCAGGATCTGGTTTGTATGCAGTTGCCATTTATTTACATATTAAAAAAAGGGCGGTCTATACGGCGTCATATCTGTAGCGTTATTATTTGTCGTGCAAAACCTTCTTAAGGCAAAGATGAGGATGAGAAAACAAATGAAAAGTTAAGTTCTCAAAATGTATGTTTCATCCCCCCCCCCCCCCATCATTTTATTTTATATTTGTTCATAGATTTACTCGGTTCCATTCACTACATGTACATCGAATCTTCAAAAAAGTTGCATGTTACTTCAGAAAGTAAAATAAGCCAAGCCAACCAATAAAGCTATGGCTTTCAAATATCTATTTCAGATTGTTTTCCAAGCATGTTACCTTGAAGTATTTATGGCCTACCTTTGGAACTGACCAATCAGAAAGCAGGATGAGTAATGACACATCTGAGTTAGATTTCTCCTGAATTCAAGCTGCTTTGCTGCAATTAAAACGTTATGAATGGATGGTAAATCATTAAAAAAAGAAAACACTGAGGGCATCATTTCACAAAACTATCCTCAGTACCAGTTCAGCAACATCCCATCGAAATGTGCTGGAACAAGCGTTTCAATCGGGACGTTGATGAGCTTGTACTTGAGCTGTTTTGTGATAAGATGCCTAGTTTCCTAAAAAGTGATGAATTTATCAATTTTATTTTCATGCTCATGCACCAAGATTCTTGAAAGAGCCATAGATAGATAACTATATTCTGGTAGTAGGTATCATGGAGTGGCAGTAAGATATGTTGTTATTCAATGATATATCCATCAAATATTGGATAATGGAACTAGTTGTGAATATCTAGGTTTAACATAATGCAAATTAATAAAGTGATGTATATGTATGTAAATAGCTTCTTTGTAATGTTGTACTTCATAAAACTGTTGTAGTGAAGTGTGAATAAACCAAACATCATTTGTGTGGTAATTCTCCATTTGGAACAATAACTCTCAACTCGTGACATGCAGGTCACACCACGATGTAGGGTTCCTACGGTCATGGAGAAACGTGGAAAGTCATGACATAAACAAAGTTCTGGAAAATTCATGAAAATAAAGAAGAAAATAGCTTCCAAAGTCATGAAAAGTCATTGGAATTTATCATGGGTGTGGGTCGTATGTGGCTATGGCCTTCCAGTTTGAACTGACAAATGTGAATGCCGCTTGGATGCCGCAATATAGTTACCCACACCAAAATGGTACTTATCTGGTCATGGAAAAAGGCGAAAATGGGTACTGGAAAGTTATGGAAAGTCATGAAATTTTATTCTCAAATTTCTGTGGGTACCCTGAAGAAAATGGATGTGTATTATGAGGGTGATAAGACATAATGAAGAGAAATCCAGCCTCGATCAGTAACAAATCATAACTTTCATATTGTTTTTATTAATCGCATCAAAACAAATTCTACCTTCCCTTTGAGCAACTTACTATTGATGTTGGATTTTCCTTGAATACATTGAAGGTCCTCAACTGTCTTTTGTTGCATGTTTCGGAATAGTTCGTTACTCTTGGTTTCGACTAAGTTAGTGATACAATATAACCTCATCTGAGCTAGCAGCAGCGAACATATTTGATTGGCATATTTTGGGAATCCCATTGCAGAGACTGTTGATATTATCTTGAAGTACGTGGCTTTTGTTTCCAGTTGCACAATGTAAACAAAGAAAAGGGAATCTGGTTACACCAGGGATATGTGAGTTTAAACTCACATATCCCTGGTTACACGTACATAACATTTAGAGCTATGATATTTTTTTCTTCTCTTTCGTGTATTGTACAACCAGAAACTTTTCCTGGCATATAATGTTTGCCAATTGCCAACCGTGAACTTGAACAACAAAAAAATCTATATATTTATACATGTATCATACGTTTATAAAAACAAATTTCGTGACACTGTTAGAAAACATTCGCTCTGATGCCTCTGAACCACAATTTCATTAAATCTAGATTTGCATTTGAAGATTTGAAGAGAATTTCGAGTGTTTGAGACAAAATACTTCAATCTATAGTAACATTCTATACACACACCAGCTCGACGACGACGTAATACAATGATTTGACCCCCAACACGCAATGCCCCGCTAAACACGCACTGATCTCTGTTGTATTACACTCAACGTCATAAAGAAACTGCTCGCTCTTTCCTGTGCCATATCTTCCACTTCACTACCATTGAATGTACCAACCCCCACCCCCCCCCCCCAAAAAAAAAAACTCTAACATACTTCTCCTTTCTCTCCCTGTTTCTCATTTTTCTTTCCCTGTTTCGCTATCCATCTCTATCCATCTTGAGCTATATCTCTACCTCTCTTATGCTCTAAATCTATCTTTCAAGCTTGTCCCATTGTCTATTTAGCTATCTACTTCAACATCTCTACAGCCTCCCCTCTTTCTCTCCTTCTTCCCTCGTACTGGTACATACTGGCTGTAATGAGATGAGTCAATGTATCCTGAAGTCAACAGTGAAATAGCGCCACCTTGTGGTAGACTTGTAACAGTGAAAATACATGTAGTAAATGAAGAGCTTTGATAGCGCTCTCTTAGAGCACATAACCTGGTTGTAACTATTGTCATTTTAAGCCTCCTAAGTATAACTAGTATGTAACTCCTGTATTAAGGATATGATATTTACACTGGCTATCCATCTCTAATCTCTACATCTCCAACTCTCGTATCATATGCTCTAAACCTCCCCTTTCTTCTCTCATTCACTGTAAATTGATACCCCCTCTATCTCTTTCCCTACACATCTATACATCCTCTTCCCTCCCTCTATCTCCCACTCTCATGCACCTCATCTCTCTCTCTCCCTTCCTCCCTTGATCCTCCCCCTCACTCTCTTCCCTCCCTCTATCTTCCACTCTCATCTCTCCCTCTCCCGTCCTCCCCTTCCTCCCACCCACTCTCCCTCAGGATTCAAACCTTATTAATAAATACTAAATTCAGATTCAGAATAAGAAATACAAGAAATACTTTAATCTTTGGCACATACTCCGTACACATAAACATGGTAAGCACAAACATGATTGTTATGGACATATTTCAGATGTAATGAAATTTCAATTTCAGTTAATTTGGTATTCTTTGCATATCATAAGTACAAGGTTGTAAACATGAAAACTATAAGATCAAATGATAAGGTCTTCAGCATAAGGTACACAAAACGTGGTACACATCTAATCAGAGGCCCGATAGTTAAAACGAAAGGAAGAAGAAAAACAACAACAATCCTATTAAGTACTGGAATAATCCCTGAATTAAATATAAATATATCACTCATTCTGTCAACTTTTATCTTCAGGAAGATAGACAAATTCTATCTCTGTTTATAGTACATACAAAGCATAAGGCACACAACATTTGGTACATATCTACTGATAGTTAAACATGGAAGAAGATGAAGAAAAAACAAAAACATCATGTACTGAAAAAAATCCCTGAATTGTAGATGTACATACATATTTGTAAAGCACTTAGAGACATTTGTATTAAGCGCTATATACAAATTAAATATTATTATTATTACTAGTATGTAGAGTTGGGCCAGATATAAACTACTTCACTCATTCCTGCCAACTTTTCACTTCAGGAAGATAAACACATTTCGTCTCTGTTTTATGGCATATACAAAGCATATGGCACACAAAACTTGGTACACATCTACCGATAGTTGAAATAGAAGAAGACAAAGAAAAACAAACATTATCAAGTACTGGAATAATCCCTGAATTGTACATACATGTCCAGTTGGGCCTGGTATACATTATCACTATTTCACTCATTCCTGCCAACTTTTCACTTCAGGAAGATAGACAAATTCTATCTCTGTTTATAGTATATACAAAGCATAAGGCACACAAAACTTGGTACACATCTACTGATAGTTAAAAATAGAAGAAGACAAAGAAAAAAGAAAAACATAATCAAGTACTGGAATAATCCCTGAATTGTACATACATTCCTGCCAACTTTTCTCTTCAGGAAGATAGACAAATATGGTCTCTGTTTAATATATATAGTACATTTCCAGGTTTTTCCAGGTGCATGTAAACTTTCGGGGCCCAACTGTGTATACCCAACTTGTGTGAACCTGAACAGAATGCATACAATTGAGTACAACATGGTAATGTTAATACTTAATAAAATTACAATCACAATACAAATCAACCTCATAGTCAATATTGCATTCTGGGGAGCTCTTCCATAAAAAGTGGTAATTACATTTTTGAGTTGTGTTTGACATTGCAACTTTTAAAGGCAAGAGGGTCCTCGTAATGGAATTCCTCTTCCAAACTGGCTCAGATTAACCCTGGGCCCCGTGTCATAAAACTTGCTATCAATAACAAGTGTCACATTTCTACATATATTATGACAAATTTGTTATCAGCCAATCAAATGCAACCATTCCGCCCCCCCCCCCCCCCCCTATGGATCCGCCACTGGTTGTGATTCAAATTAGTTATTCATGCAACAAGCTCTTCAAATGAGTCATGTCAAGTTTAAATAAGAGCATACTATTTAACAAATGGCCATTCAATATTTTCTCTCTCGTTGGAATTTGATATCGATTGCTAAAGATCAATAGAAACAGTGGATGTCAAGAAAGAAAGGTTTTTTTGCAACATAATGGCCCGGTCCCACTGGCCGATGGACACAACACGTATGCATAAAGGACACAGCGGATGAGCAAAATTTCCGGGGTGGCTCCATCCGTTTTTATCCGCTCCAGAAATGGACAAAATTTGTGAAAATTTGCGAAAACAGAACGGAAAATAACGGACGTGGGTAGTATGTAGCGGGGATGTTAAACAGATGTTCATCGGAAGCCTAGCGGATGAAAGCGGATGGAAGTGGATGACAGTTTTGAATATTTTATATACGAGATGCATACGCTTACATCCTCTCTATTTCCATGCTACTAACGATGTGTAGACGTTCCATGTACCTTATCTTTCCTCCCTCTTTCCGTTTTCAGCTGCAGCGGATGTGAGTTGCGAGGATGTCCAGAGGATGCAGAGAGGATACAGCGGACGTTTAACGGATGGTAACGAACATAGAACGTTTGTTGCTCGTATTTGTCGCGGATTTACATCGTACACGGCGGAAGTTAATCCGTTCTAAAAGTTTTGTGCAGCTCAAAACCTTTTGCGCGGATGAAATCACAGTGGACGGATGCTCGATGGATAGAGCGTATGAAACACGTATGCAATGAGTACACAACGGATGCATTGCGTTTTCCAACGGATGGCAAGATTTGTTTTACGTTTTACATCCTCTTTGCATCCGTAAGTGCAGTGGGACCGGGCCTTAAGATCTTGTGTACGTTCACTGATCTCTCTTTGTATTAAAAGGAACAGAAATGTGATGCGTAGTACACTCAACTTCATAAAAAACGATGCCCGCTCTTTGCCACGTCGCATCTTCCACTTCACTACCACTTAATGTACATACCCCCCTTAAAAAAACCCTCTAACTCTAAATATTTCCTTTCTCTCCTCTCTTGCTTGCTCTATTTCTCATGTTTCTTTCCCAGCTTGGCTATCCATCTCTATCCATCTTGATCTATATCTCTACCTCTCACATAGCTTGTATCCACTTCCATTTAGCTATCCACATCTCTAAATTAAAGCCCCCTCAGCTCTCAAATGCCTTCTCTCCTTCCTCTCACATAATGGTACATATTGGCCACCCAGCTCTACATCCAATCCGTCATATGCTATACATTCTCCTTTCTATTATCTTGCTTACTGTAGACCGTTATCCCCGTTCTTTCACTACACCCCCACTCCCACCCTCATCTCTCTTGCCCTTCCTCCACTGATATGCCTACCCTCATCTCTCTCTCCCTTTCCTCCATCATGCTTTCTCTCCCTTCCCTCCCGTTATCCTCCACTCCCATGCACCCTCATCTCTCTCTCTCCCTTTCTTCTCTCCCTTTATCCTCCACTCCCATGCACCCTCATCTCTCTCTCCCTTTCTTCTCTCCCTTTATCCTCCACTCCCATGCACCCTCATCTCTCTCTCTCCCTTTATCCTCCACTCCCATGCACCCTCATCTCTCTCTCCCTTCCATCCTTCTATTCTTCATTCCCATGCACCCTCAACTTTCTCTCTCCCTTTCTTCACTCTCTTCCCTCCCTTTATTTTCCACTCCCATGCATCCTCATCTCCCTCCCTCTATCCTCCATTCCCATGCACCCTCACTATCTTCCTCTCTTGATCCTCCCCTCCTCCGTCTCTTCTCCCTCATGCTCTTTCTTCTCCATCCTGCCTCCATCGTCACTCCCACGTACCCTCATCTCTTCCCTCCCTTTATCCTCCACTCCCATGCACCCTCTACTCTCTCCCTCTCCCATCCTTCCCTCTATCCTCCATTCCCATGCACCCTCACTATCTTCCTCTCTTGATCCTCCCCTCCTCCGTCTCTCCTCCCTCATGCTCTTTCTTCTCCATCCTGCCTCCATCGTCACTCCCATGCACCCTCACTCTCTTCCCTCCCTTTATCCTCCACTCCCATGCACCCTCTACTCTCTCCCTCTCCCATCCTTCCCTCTATCCTCCATTCCCATGCACCCTCACTATCTTCCTCTCTTGATCCTCCCCTCCTCCGTCTCTCCTTCCTCATGCTCTTTCTTCTCCATCCTGCCTCCATCGTCACTCCCATGCACCCTCACTCTCTTCCTCCCTTGATTCTCCCCTCCCTCCGTCTCTTCTCCCCCATGCTCTTTCTTCTCCATCCTGCCTCCATCGTCACTCCCATGCACCCTCACTCTCTTCCTCCCTTGATTCTCCCCTCCCTCCGTCTCTTCTCCCCCATGCTCTTTCTTTTCCATCCTGCCTCCATCGTCACTCCCATGCACCCTCACTCTCTTCCTCCCTTGATCCTCTCCTCACTCCGTCTCTTCTCCCTCATGCTCTTTCTTTTCCATCCTGCCTCCATCGTCACTCCCATGCACCCTCACTCTCTTCCTCCCTTGATCCTCTCCTCACTCCGTCTCTTCTCCCTCATGGTCTTTCTTCTCCATCCTGCCTCCATCGTCACTCCCATGCACCCTCACTCTCTTCCTCCCTTGATTCTCCCCTCCCTCCGTCTCTTCTCCCCCATGCTCTTTCTTTTCCATCCTGCCTCCATCGTCACTCCCATGCACCCTCACTCTCTTCCTCCCTTGATCCTCTCCTCACTCCGTCTCTTCTCCCTCATGCTCTTTCTTTTCCATCCTGCCTCCATCGTCACTCCCATGCACCCTCACTCTCTTCCTCCCTTGATCCTCTCCTCACTCTGTCTCTCCTCCCTCATGCTCTTTCTTCTCCATTCTGCCTCCATCGTCACTCCCATGCACCCTCACTCTCTTCCTCCCTTGATCCTCTCCTCACTCCGTCTCTTCTCCCTCATGCTCTTTCTTTTCCATCCTGCCTCCATCGTCACTCCCATGCACCCTCACTCTCTTCCTCCCTTGATCCTCTCCTCACTCTGTCTCTTCTCCCTCATGGTCTTTCTTTTCCATCCTGCCTCCATCGTCACTCCCATGCACCCTCACTCTCTTCCTCCCTTGATCCTCTCCTCACTCCGTCTCTTCTCCCTCATGCTCTTTCTTTTCCATCCTGCCTCCATCGTCACTCCCATGCACCCTCACTCTCTTCCTCCCTTGATCCTCTCCTCACTCCGTCTCTTCTCCCTCATGCTCTTTCTTTTCCATCCTGCCTCCATCGTCACTCCCATGCACCCTCACTCTCTTCCTCCCTTGATCCTCTCCTCACTCTGTCTCTTCTCCCTCATGGTCTTTCTTTTCCATTCTGCCTCCATCGTCACTCCCATGCACCCTCACTCTCTTCCTCCCTTGATCCTCTCCTCACTCTGTCTCTTCTCCCTCATGGTCTTTCTTTTCCATCCTGCCTCCATCGTCACTCCCATGCACCCTCACTCTCTTCCTCCCTTGATCCTCTCCTCACTCTGTCTCTTCTCCCTCATGGTCTTTCTTTTCCATCCTGCCTCCATCGTCACTCCCATGCACCCTCACTCTCTTCCTCCCTTGATCCTCTCCTCACTCTGTCTCTTCTCCCTCATGGTCTTTCTTTTCCATCCTGCCTCCATCGTCACTCCCATGCACCCTCACTCTCTTCCTCCCTTGATCCTCTCCTCACTCTGTCTCTTCTCCCTCATGGTCTTTCTTTTCCATCCTGCCTCCATCGTCACTCCCATGCACCCTCACTCTCTTCCTCCCTTGATCCTCTCCTCACTCTGTCTCTTCTCCCTCATGGTCTTTCTTTTCCATCCTGCCTCCATCGTCACTCCCATGCACCCTCATCTCCCTCCCTCCTCCCCTTCTTTCCCTTCCTCTCTACCTTCCTCTCTTTCTGGATTCAAACCGTACACATAAATCATGAAATCAGACTCGGAATAAGAAATACAAAAAACACTTTAATCTTTGGCACATACTCTGTACACATAAACATGGTATGCACAAACATGATTGTATAATGAACATATTCCAGATGTAATTAAATTTCAATTTCAGTTAATTTGATATTCCTTGCATATCATAAATACAAGGATGTAAACTTACAAACTATAAGATCATTGACTACAGTGTCAGTGATCAGATTACTTCTTAAAGTTGGAAACATTCTTTTATTGCTACATTTCTTCGAATACAAATCAAGTACCTTACACTGATATAAAGTAAGTCATACAGTAATCACACACTGGTATCAGTGGTATGCCAGTTTGTATTTAAAATGGTGATTTCGACATTTCAACATGTCCCCAATTTCAGGATTTTGATGCATATTTTCCTCAAATACAAGTAGCTCTTGGCATCAAGGCTAATATCAAATCACAAACTTCAAATTTCAAGTTTCAAGTTTATTGATACATATCCACAAGGTCGGGTTATCATCAGACACGAACAACAATACATTAGGACAAAATACATACATTGGTACACAATACATCCATTAGGTCAGAGTAGGTGTTTTAAAGGTAATCTAGAGTACATCAATTCAATTTCAATTCAATTTATTTTCCATCTTTAAAAAAAGAACAAATATAACATAGTATTGACACATTGTATTAAAATAAAACAATATAAATACATACATCGCTGAGTCTTATGAAGTAATTTCTCTCTTTCTATATACATTTGACTTATACTTAGTACACAGATACTACTCATGTCAGAGTCACTACTTTGGAGAACAAAATGAAATTTCTCTTCCAAATTCAAATTTTTAAATTACAGAACTATATTAATATAATGCTGTCAAACAAATCATTTAACTGGTTATTTAGAACTTGATAGTTCATAACGAAATGACACTCAGTTTCTACCAATAGCCGATGTCGTCCCATTTCTATCATATTTTTGAATAATTTATTACATGGGATTGATCTATATCTAACAATAAATAATTTTCAAGTATATACCGGTACCTCTTTTTAACATAACTGTAAGTTCTTAGATAACAACAAAAAAACATTAATGTTTTTATTTAGTGTATCCTTCTATAACTGAATATATCGTTCTTCCAATTTTTTAAATATTACTCTAAGAAGACTTCTTTTAGGAAAAAGTACTTTGATTATTCGATACATGACCAAATCCTAAATTGGTTTTTAGCAATAATCATTTTTAAACCCATGTTTTCTAAATAAGCTTAATTTATCAGAAAATTGTCGTTTGAGTGTGTAGCCAGAATCCAATTGTGACTTTTAATCCAAAGAGTGCTAGTGGAAATCGTCCTAGCTCGGCTTTGACGGCACTATTTACAGCTGCACTATTTACTCCTAATATATATTTCAAATATTTAATATGAACTTTTTCGGGTATTAATGAAAGGCATTGTTTCTCAATGTGATTCCTACCTACACCTAAAATATTAAATATCCAAACCTCTGGATTATACATTGCAATAGACATGCATCAAATAACTTTATATGAGAAGTTAGTAACATCCGGTCACTCCTAAGAGTATTTCTTAACATAAATATAGCCTTCTTTATCAGACAAATTTTTCATCGCATAATCACATGACCACTTTGCTTATACATGCAGGCCTTTCAGCATAAGGCACACAAAACTTGGTACCGGTACACATCTACTCAGAGGCCTGATAGTTAAAATGGAAGATTTAAAAAAAATACTATTAAGTACTGAAATAATCCCTGAATTGTAGATCTACATACATGTAGAGTTGGGCCAGATACACATTATCACAACTTCACTCATTCCTGCCAACGTTTCACTTTAGGAAGAAGACAAATTTGGTCTCTGTTTATAGCATATATACAAAGCATAAGGCACACAAACTTGGTACACGTATACTGATGACGAAGAAAACAAAAACATTGTCAAGTACTGGAATAATTCCTGAATTGTAGAGTTGGGCCAGATATACATTATTACAGTTTCAGCCATTCCTGCCAACTTTTCACTTCAGGAAGATAGACAAATTCTATCTCTGTTTATAGTATATATACAAAATCATAAGGCACACAAAACTTGGTACTCATCTAAAGTAGTTAAAAAATGGAAGACAAAGAACAAACAAAAACATTGTAAAGTACTGGAAAAATCCCCGAATCGTAGATGTACATACCCGTACAGTCGGGCCAGACATACATTATCACAATTTCACTCATTCCTGCCAACTTTGCACTTCAGGAAGATTGACAAATTCTATCTCTGTTTATAGTATATACAAAGCATAAGGCACACACAACTTGGTACACATCTACTGATTGTTAAAAATGGAAGAAGACAAAGAAACAAGAAAAACGTTATCAAGTACTGGAATAATCCCTGAATTGTAGATGTACATACATGTACAGTTGGGCCCAATACATTATCACAGTTTCACTCATTCCTGCCAACTTTTCACTTCAGGAAGATAGGACAAATATGGTCTCTGTTTAATATATATAGTATACACATCACTATTCACTCTGAGACGAGTGACTCCTGATAATAATGAGTGCAGTTGAGAAAATCTGAGTAAAATGAGTTTCTTTCAGGTGCATGTAAACTTTCGGGGCCCAACTGTGTATCCTCAACTTGTGTGAACCTGAACATAATGCATACAATTACCTACAACACGGTAATGTAAATACTTGATTAAATTACAATCACAATACAAATCAACCTCATAGTAAATATTGCATTGTGGAGACTCTTTCTTAACAAGTTGAAATTAAAATTCCATTTTCAACCAATTGGGATCGCGTATTTAGTACCGGTAATTGTGTTTACTTTTTGAGTAATGTTGTGTTTGACATTGCAACTGTTGAAGCAAGAGGGCCCTCGATCGTAACGAAATCCAATTTCCAGACAAACTAGCTCAAAGGAACTCTCGGTCCTGTTTCATAAAACTTGCTACCAATAACAAGTAACACATTTCTATTCAAATTGAATCTCAGCCAATCAAATGCAACCAATTCAGGAGCTTATAAAAGTTACGGTAATGCAAGTTGTTATTGATAATAAGTTTCATGAAACAGGGGCCAGATTTCCGATTTCTGATTCTGGCTTTGTGTTCATTTTTGCAACTTACTATTACGAGTGCACATAAAATAAAAGACTTCAGTAAGTCATCTTTCACAGCGATTTTTTTTGGAATGGCTAACGATAGGGCGTTACACCTTGGGATATTGAGTAACACAACTAGTTGACCAGATGCTTGTCACGGTGGTAAGAAAAGAATTGTTTTTCAGTCCAGTGGAACAAACATTTACGTTATTTGACAACATTATGTCAGTTATAACATTTTATCATGAAATGGAAAAATGTATTGCTAAAACCAATCTAAGAGGAAAGAAATTCATGAAAAAGTGATTTTATTTCATCAATTTTTTTTAATGTGTTTACGTTAAAAGTCATCATCTGTCATATAAAACAATTTGACAATTTGAACGCGGTATATGATTGATATTTGTTTAGTTATATTCTCTTAAATTTTTTAGATTGACCGAGTGATGTAAATATGGAATTTTGCACGATTGTAGATGTAGATGTTGTGTATTTTTAGATGAATGTCTGCTATTGTCTAATAAAGGAACCCTGTGGATGAGGGAAAAAATGCTTGTCACAAAAGTTGCCATGGAGGGTGAACATTTGATCCTATGATCCAGGCTATACTTCATGAACTATATAGGGTTAGGGTTTCACTTCATTATGAGTTCAGGTAATAATGTTTACGGTTAGGTACACGTAATATGATATATTTAATGTGTATGAATATAACGTTGCTATGTTGTGATATGAAGTACATTGAATTTGCTGTTTCAATCCTAGAGTTAAATATGATATGTTTATCTTTACAGTAATATGTAATGCCTGAGGTTGAAGTTGGAATTTTGGTTAGTGTAGGAAACCCGACGCGGAGCATCTGTCGCAGTAGCAAGTGTCGTACAACCGTCTTGGAGATAGTTCTATACGATCAAGCAGCACCTAATCCTGCTGTGCGATCCGGATGGTTGTACACTTCCATTGTGTGGCTCTTGAAGGTATTCCGATGGCTGTGATGTCCATCGTAGGTCATCCTCCTCGTCCAAGACGTCATCCTCCTCGTCCAAGACGGCATCCTCCTCGTCCAAGACGTCATCCTCCTCGTCCAAGACGTCATCCTCCTCGTCCAAGACGGCATCCTCCTTGTCCAAGAGGTAATCCCTCCTGAATTGATGTTGAGGAAAGAAGATGAAATATTGGTTCGGAGGATAGGAATTGGGCCCTGTAACATATGAAGTGACTAACAACCAAATCAATTGTACAAATATGTTGTATTTCAGTTTTGATACAATTTATTTTATCTTTAATAGTAAGCATTGATCTACATTTATCTGTAACATAACATTAATGGTAAGTTTCTATTTATTATAATGTTATGATTGATTAAAGGAGATTCAAGTACAAACTAGATGGAATTTCGACTGCGCGCAGTCGAAAATGATGCCTCCGTCATAGAGCAATTTTACAAACCAAAACAGAAGAAATTTTTAAAATTCAAGTTCGATTGTAATCCATTAACAGGTTCTCAGAATATCGTGATTACAAGCAATTTCTCATATAAATATATGACCCTTTGATCTTTGACCTCATGACCCTAAAATCTACTCAGTTCATTGGCTCTGCAAGATGTCCCGAGTTAAATAGTAATCCATCTGTCAGTTCTGATGATAATGCGATCACAAGCTATTTTTGCATACATAATGAGCCACATGACCTTTGACCTTGACCTCATGACCCCAAAATTTAAACAGTTCATTGGCTCTGCAAGTAACATACATGACCTAAGTTTGGCAGGAATCCATCAATCGGTTCTTGAGATAACGCGATCACGAGCTGTATTTGCATACATAATGAGCTCTGTGACCTTTGACCTCATGACCCCAAAATCGAATCAGTTCATTGGCTCTGCAAGATACATACATCTCTAAAGTTTGGCAGGAATCCATCAATCGGTTCTTGAGATAACGCGATCACGAGCTGTATTTGCATACATAATGAGCTCTGTGACCTTTGACCTCATGACCCCAAAATCGAATCAGTTCATTGGCTCTGCAAGATACATACATGACCAAAGTTTGGCAGGAATCCATCAATCGGTTCTTCAGATAACGCGATCACGAGAACGGGACGTACGTACGTACAGACGTACGTACGTACAGACGGACGGACGGACAACCCGAAAACATAATGCCTCCGGCTACTTCGAAACAGAGGCATAAAAAGACTTGGGAGATAATATTAATCGTAACTTTCAATGTTACAGGGCTCAGGTGCTGGGGCCTGGGATGCTATTTCTATGCTAGTGAACTTAACGTAACTGTACTTAAAGATCGTTTAATAAATAGTACTGGGAACTATTGCATGCTTTTTAAATGAAAAACGTGTGATAGTGTAGGGTTGCGGTTCTAACAGATAATTCCTAGCACTCTTAACACAGAGGCAGCCCAGCAGATATGTTGTAGGATTGATAACTATTGGCTAACTGACCAGGTTTTAATGTAGCAAAGCATTACAGCATTCTATGTAGCATTCCACATACATTCCATGCAAAGTAGAATAAACCAATAAATATTCATATTGTCCCACATAAGTATAAATCAGCATCACAAAATATTCTTGAATATTCAAACATAATCAAAGGGTATATATTGAATATTCATAGTATATGTAAATTATACTATAAGCTTGACTGCATCAGGTGCACATTGAAACCAATGAGAGAGAGAGAGAGATAGATGAAAGGATGGTGGATGAAAAGGGTGAATGTGAATGAGGGATGACCTACTAATATGAAAGGAATGAATCATGGATATGAAGGGGAGTTTCAGAAGTTCAAAATAAATCCCTACAATAGTCTCAGTGAATGAATCACATGTGATCGTGCTTGACCTATCATTTGATTAGGATCTAGGAGTGAGTTGTAAAGTAATAAATTAAATTTGTAAGTCATTATGTTTAGTTCACTTACGTTGTATATTTAGTGAGCAACTGCAGGAATGAATCAAAATCTGCCTGACGATTTCCATTGAACCTGAAATTTCCTTTCCTGATTTGAGGAAAAGAATCCTGAAAAGAAATATATGGGCATGATTGGTGATAGTGATTCATGTACTTTTCCTCCATTCCAGTCTGGCTGACATACTGCATGTACCATACATGTACATACCAGGTGAGTACCCTCTCTGGCATATAGACTTAGTATCCTTGTTACGCTGACAACTCCTGAACCCCCCCCCCCCCCACCAAATACAAACACATACAAAACAGCTATGCTGATTGAACTGGTCAATATTTCAACAGAACTTTATGCTGACACCCTATGCTCCCTGATCATGCACATGTCCAAAACATCAAGAACAAAAACAAAAACTGTGCTTAAAATAAGTACACTGTGATCAAGATCTCCATTCTTGTTGAGTGACTATTCAATCTGACGTATACTCTCAGACCCATGATGACATTATTCAAACCTTATGAATTGATTTGAACTATTTGTATCTATTAGTCTTTAGAGTACTTCAGTGATCTGTTTATACTGAAATTGTATTATTGCGTAACTAGTAACACAACACTCCCCCCCCCCCCCCAAAAAAAAAAAAACTAGATGGAATTCGACTGCCCGCAGTCGAAAATGATGCCTCCGTCATAGAGCAATTTTACAAACCAAAACAGAAGACATTTTTTGAATTCAAGTTCAATTGTAATTCATTAACAGGTTCTCAGAATATTGTGATTACAAGCAATTTCTCATATACATATATGACCCTTTGATCTTTGACCTCATGACCCTACAATCTACTCAGTTCATTGGCTCTGCAAGATGTTCTGAGTTGAATAGTAATCCATCTGTCAGTTCTAATGAGAATGCGTTCACAAGCTATTTTTGCATACATAATGAGCCCATGACCTTTGACCTTGTGACCCCAAAATCTACTCAGTTCATTGGCTCTGCAAGTAACATACATGACCTAATTTTGGCAGGAATCCATCAATCAGTTCTTGAGATAACGCGATCACAAGCTTTTTTTGCATACATAATGTGCGCTGTGGCCTTTGACCTTTGACCTCGTGACCCCAAAATCTAATCAGTTCATCGGCTCTGCAAGTAACATACATGACCTAATTTTGGCAGGAATCCATCAATCGGTTCTTGAGATAACGCGATCACGAGCTGTGTTTGCATACATAATGTGCGCTGTGGCCTTTGACCTTTGACCTTGTGACCCCAAAATCTAATCAGTTCATCGGCTCTGCAAGTAACATACATAACCAAGTTTGGCAGCAATCCATCAATCGGTTCTTGAGATAATGCGATCACGAGCTGTTTTTGCATACATAATAAGCCCTGTGACCTTTGACCTCGTGACCCCAAAATCTAATCAGTTCATCAACTCTGCAAGTAATATATATGACCTAAGTTTGGCAGGAATCCATCAGTTTGTTCTTGAGATAACGCGATCACGAGCTGTTTTTGCATACATAATGAGCCCTGTGACCTTTGACCTTTGACCTCGTGACCCCAAAATCTAATCAGTTCATCCGCTCTGTAAGATACATACATGACCAAAGTTTGGCAGAAATCCATTAACCGGTTCTTCAGATAACGCGATCACAAGGACGGGAAGTACGTACGTACAGACGTATGTACAGACGTACAGACGGATGGACGGACAACCCGAAAACATAATGCCTCCGGCTACTTCCTAACTGAGGCATAAAAACTCCTTAAACTCATCTCCACTGCTGCATGTGTACATGAATTCATCATGACATGGATATAGAGTACAAACACACATACACACCTGTAAGGTTGACGCTTTGCATTCAGTGTAGAATAGAACTCCTCCTGGAAATCCTTTCCATGTAGTATCAGGTCAGTCAGGTTTGGCATGGAACACAAAGCATCTACTAGGTAATGTGAAGAGGCTGATGTTGGACACCTAACATCATCAAGCATGACAGTGTGGACCTACATGTATACAAACAGTGATTCATACAAGTACATTACCAGAGTACATGTTTTAATTGAATGACAACAAATATAACAGGGTGCTTTGATATACATGTATGTGTATGGCTATGCTTGGGTGACAAATGCGATGGGCTTTATATAGTCAAATATAGGATTTGGATAAGGGCTACAAATACGTTTGAGCTCAGGTTTAGTGATAGGAATACTTTTTGGTGCAGGGATCAAGTTAAGAATTTGGTTAGTACAGGATGGAAAGCACAGAAAAATTGTTGATGGGGCATATGCATTAAACAACAGGAGGATAGACAAATTATACAGACGTAGCGCATTTTCTTACTTCATACTACATAGTGATGCATTCAAGGAATATGTCCTAACAGGTACCCACTTATATTACTTCACCTAGGACAAGTTTGGCAAATGTAGATTAATGTCTTGCCAAACAACATGAGTGCTACGTATGGCAGGGATTCGAACCCCATACCTCATGGTTCATGTCCATACAGTGACCTATCCAATAGACCACGAACACCTACATGAACAATGGTTGATAACAATTATTTTAGAATGTATAATACCCATAAACGGGTAACTGATTTTAATAAATAGAGATGCATTTGTCTTTGGAGAATTAAATATAAAACAAAGAAGAAACTATCACTTTTTTGATTATTTAGACACATTTTTGACATTGCCTTACTGCTATAATACATTTGTGACTAAATGAATGCATTATACATGAATGTGTATGTAGAGTGTGTACATGTAGATTTGCTTAAAATAAGTACTGTGATCTAGATCTTCATTCTTGTTTAGTGAGTATTGAATCTGAAGTATACTAAGATACTACTTTCAGACCCATGAGGATATAATTCCCACTATATGAATTGCTCTGAACTTAAAAATATGAAAATTACAAACAAAATTATTTGTATCCACTAGTCTTTAGAGTACTTCCGTAATCTGTTTATACTGAAATTGTTTTACTGCATAAGTAGCGACATGACACTCTCCATCCCCCCCAAAAAGCTTACTTAAAAACTCTAAGTTAGTCTCCATTAAACCAAAATATCTTTTCTGAGGCAATCCTTTAAAAGTGATGTTTTTTGCAGAACATCATATGTTTAACTCGAGCCATCTGAATTCTGTATCTTACACTGCACATGAAAACCCCTCTTTTTATAATACTGTTCCTTTGTCTGCTAAGACTATTATACATTTTCATATACAAAAATTAACACGTTGACAAAATATTGACAGCATGTTGCTAAAATATCATAACTCCTTAAATTCATCTCCACTGCTGCATGTGTACCTGAATTCATCATGGCATGGATATAGAGTACAAACACACATACATACCTGTAAGGTTGACGCCTTTGCATTCAGTGTAGAATAGAACTCCTCCTGGAACTCCTTTCCATGTAGTTGCAGGTCAGTCAGGTTTGGCATGGAACACAAAGCATCTACTAGGTAATGTACAGAGGCTGATGTTGGACAACTCACATGCCATAGTATGACAGTGTGGACCTACACGTATACAAACAGTGATTCATACAAGTACATTACCAGAGTACACGTTTTCATTGAATTACTGCAAATATAACTGGGTGCTCTGATATACATGTATGTGTATGGCTATGCTTGGGTGACAAATGCAATGGGCTTTATATAGTCAAATATAGGATTTGGATAAGGGCTACAAATAGGTTTGAGCTCAGGTTTAGTGACAGGAATACTTTTTGGTGCAGGGATCAAGTTAAGAATTTGGATAGTACAGGATGGAAAGCACAGAAAAATTGTTGATGGGGCATATGCATTAAACAACAGGAGGATAGAAAAATTATACAGACGTAGTGCATTTTCTTACTTCATACTACATAGTGATGCATTCAAGGAATATATCCTAACAGGTACCCACTTATATTACTTCACCTAGGACAAGTTTGGCAAATGTAGATTAATGTCTTGCCAAACAACATGAGTGCTACGTATGGCAGGGATTCGAACCCCATACCTCATGGTTCATGTCCATACAGTGACCTATCCAGTAGACCACGAACACCTCTACATGAACAATGGTTGATAACAATTATTTTAGAATGTATAATACCCCTAAACTGGTAGAGATGTATTTGTCTTTGGAGAATTAAATATAAAACAAAGAAGAAACTATCACTTTTTTGATTATTTAGACACATTTTTGACATTGCCTTACTGCTATAATACATTTGTGACTAAATGAATGCATTATACATGAATGTGTATGTACATGTAGATTTGCTTAAAATAAGTACTGTGATCTAGATCTTCATTCTTGTTTAGTGAGTATTGAATCTGAAGTATACTAAGATACTACTTTCAGACCCATGAGGATATAATTCCCACTATATGAATTGCTCTGAACTTAAAAATATGAAAATTACAAACAAAATTATTTGTATCCACTAGTCTTTAGAGTACTTCCGTAATCTGTTTATACTGAAATTGTTTTACTGCATAAGTAGCGACATGACACTCTCCATCCCCCCAAAAAGCTTACTTAAAAACTTTAAGTTAGTCTTCATTAAACCAAAATATCTTTTCTGAGGCAATCCTTTAAAAGTGATGTTTTTTGCAGAACATCATATTTTTAACTCGAGCCATCTGAATTCTGTATCTTACACTGCACATGAAAACCCCTCTTTTTATAATACTGTTCCTTTGTCTGCTAAGACTATTATACATTTTCATATAAAACATTAAACACATGGAAAAACTAGACATATAATACTTGTTTGGAACAAGTATAGGTGGGCTGGTCAACTAACATTTGAGACAAAATAGAGCAAAAATAAGCGACATACTGCTTACAAATTCTTAAAAGACAATATCATGTAGATTCATAACGTGAACTAAATTCACCTTCTATAGGCATAACACGCAAATTATGAAGTTTTTGACATGAGGCCTTTAATCAAAATTTTCACTATGATGACGTCATCAAAATGAAAAATGGTTATTACTGCGCTTGTAGAGAATTGTCTTAGCTACAACATATCGAAATTTTGAAGAAAATTGATCAATATTTACAGAGATACAATCAATTTTACATAAATATGCTGACGTCATAATATGCAAATTCGTATTTTGAGTTCCAAGGCCATTGTGATGATGTCACGATACACTTAATGGCCAAACTAGACATGGAATCATATTTCCGACTCATACTCTATCTTAATATGAAAAAAATTGAGGATCCCGGTGCATTCCAAAGAGCTATAACGGATTTTGTATAGGCATGTTTTTGCCCATATATGCTATGTATTAAAAGACCTCGCGCGCACTGACATTTATCTTGAATTTACGCTCATCTTGTTAATAATGGTCATAAAGAGATAAACATGGAATCAAATTCCTTGAAAAAATATGAGAAATATCATGAAAGAAAAAAAAATGGCGATTCTATGTTTTTTAATGGTGTTACGCGCGAAAACGCGCGCGCATGCTCGTACGCGCGATTTTTTATAAAATGCTTAAAATGACCTGAAACGTATGCAAAATAAATTTGAGACGAATTTGAGCATTTAAAATTTTTGCGCGCGCACTGACGCGCGGACGTACGCGCACGCGCGCGTTTTTTGACCTGAAATTGACCGGACTGATATTGACCTAGATCATGATAAATATGAAGGTGAAATTACTTTTGGTTATGAAGATATGATCATGAGTTGATTTTCAGAAAATTTCACAAATGGCGTCTAGATGACGTCATGAGTCAAGGTCAAGGTTGAACAATTTGCTGTGTTTTGTTCTAATGCCTATACATATGTGTGCAAAATTTCAAGGTATTTGATTGAACCATTTTAAAGTTATCTTGCTCACAAAAAAGTGGGTCGAAATAAGAAAAATAAACTAGATTTGTAATACTTGTTTGGTACAAGTATAGGTGGGCTGGTCCAGCTAAAATTTTAGACAAAATGAAGGGCACATTTGAGATAGTTAATTGTCTCAGCTACATCATACTCAAAGTTCAGCGTAAACGAAGCTAAAACGACGGAGATATTGCTCGCGAAAGACGGGAATGTAGAATCCAGTTTTGAGAAAAAGTCATGTCCCATAGAGAATACACGCAAAATGTGAAAAATTGACATGCCTCCTTTAATCGCAAAAAATACGCCATGTTGACTATGCCAAAATGAAGGATCGTAGTCACTTTATTTGTAGAGAATTGTCTCAGCTACAACATATACAAATTTTAAAGAAAATCGATCAATATCTACAGAGAAACAATCAATTTTCCGTAAATATGCTGACGTCATAATATGCAAATTGGAATGTTGAGTTCGGAGGCCATTATGATG
>JAVYIG010018045.1:0-22926 GCA_035222895.1 Strongylocentrotus droebachiensis
ATATTTAAGTAGTCTATATATCTTTTAAACACCGAATTCACACACAAATCTACAAAGAATTCTTACCTTATCCTTCTCTTGGGTAAAGACTGGTTAAAACACTGTCTGTAAATCTTCGCTGGAAAGTTGCCTGAAATTTACGATCATTCGGGAATCGCACACACTGCACTGTATTTTGTATCCGCGATCGCACAATGAAACTTAAACCAATGGGGACCTAAAATGTAGCGACCAAATCGCACAAACACTGCATGGTATCCGCGCTCGCACAAAGAAACTTTTTACACGTAAACCAATGGGGATCTTCGCAAAATGTATTTATGCGGCCCGTTACCCGGAGCAACGGGCATCTTTAAAAATAAAATTATTGACCGGTAGGCGGACATGGCTATAATCACGACTCCAATTTCGACCAATCAGATGACTAGATTTATTCAACATACTAAAGAGATGTATATAATGTCCTTTAGAAAGACATTAATCTCCAGTTGACACTCTCTATATTAAATGGGTACCCGGTGGGATGTTTGATTGTCATGTGTGCGCTTGTAAATTGGCGTCTGGCCGAAATACTCCCCACGAAGCGGAGCGTGTGCACTATCATGTGCGGATTAACAATTGAATACATTTACCAAGTAATAATAATTACCATGTAAGCGCTAAAAAACTAAGTATCAAGCGCTTTACAAATGTGACTATTATTAGAATAAAAGCAAAACAAACAGAAAAAAGGGTCACTGCACTTTGAGAGGCTTCTTACTCCAGAATGCCCTGACAATCATTAAATAAAGGTATTTCAGGACGGGACTTGCAAGAGGCTATGCCCCCCCCCCCCCCCCCCCCCTCCTTGATTCGCCACTTCGAGAATAATCGATGCTCTGCGTTATTAATAATAACACTTTACTTTACGATGCATATGAAATGCTAAGATGAAATGAAGTTTTGTCTAATGTGTTTCTTACAATTAAGTTTTATTAGGTTGATCTTTCGAAAATATTTGCCATTTTGTATTGTTTGTTTTTTCTTCAATATTGTCGAAGATATAGAATACAGAATACAATTTTGCTCCAGACAAAGCCTAATGCTTTCCATTCTATTTGTTTGAAAACTTGTTTTTTTTTCTACTTCAAACTAGATATTCAACTGTTAACACAATTCTTTCATTTTATCCATGCTTATGGTTAACAGGGTATGTTGAACGCTATTTACATAGCAATCGCGAAAGACTGGATGAGAGTATATGGCCGTGATGGAGTCTATATCTTAACATTAGAGGACTGGTATGGAAATACCGGGAAAGAAATTGAGAAACTCCTAAAATTCTTAGAACTTCGTAAGTATACACATTTTTGTTTTTGTTTTCTTTGTTAAAGGGGGTGTAGCATTACGAGACTACGTGTCTTTCTCATGGCCTGAATCGGGGCCAATCAGGTCGGAAGACGCGACCGCAGTATAAACGTGCGTGCAACATACGCGAAACCGAAGCGTAATGAGAACTTCGGTGTGTTTCGCGAACGCTAGCACGCGCTGACCGTTAATCAAGTCCATTCGTTTACGTGCAGTTGTCCAAAAGAAGTCGTAGATGGCGCTAAGCAGTATTTGCCATGCTACATCCCCTTTAAGCTGTTTGTCTTTTGCTATGTTCTTGTTGCTGTTGCTTTATCTTGGTCAGAGGCGGATCTAGGGGGCCCGGGCTCCCTCCTCTGGCCAAAAAACAGTTAGATTTAACCTTTTTTTCAAATAAAAAAGAAGACGGGCCCCCTCCCCCTGGCGCAAGGGAGGGGGTGTTGATTCGGCGCTAAATATTTTCTCACGAATTAAGAAGAAAACAAAAATTAGTTCTTACCCCCCCCCCCCCCCCCCCCCCCCCCGCTCTTTCGCCGGCTGGCTGACTCACCGCTAAACATTTTCTCACGAATTGGGCCCCCTATTTGGCCCCCCTCCCTATGCTGGATCCGCCCCTGGTCTTGGTCGCCACGTAATTGTAACTGTTTGCCTATCCCAAGCAACTTGTATCCATCAACGCTTAATTGATTCACAGAATTCAAAATGACAGGAAAGGGTCACTCTCAGACACATACAGAAATCAACAGATATGATAAATGTCGATAGATATTAAAAATATATATAGTGTGACAAATTCTATCCGCCTGAAGCATTTTTAGAAATTTCGATATGATTGCATGTTTTCGAGAATGATAACGATATCAATTGAAATCTAAATCTATACAAAGTTACAAACATATCAATTTCCGGAATAATTGCTCGAGAAACTAAATTGAATGTGATAATGAGGAAGATAAAGGAGATGATGAAAAAGACAACTATAAGATCTATAAAATAATATCTTTTTGTCGACGATAATGGTGACGTGTTATGTGCATTGCACATGTGACGTCAATTACCTGACGTATACGGATGCGTCAGCGACAGGCATGGTCTATGGCGGACCATGTGTGAGATTTTACAAAAGTAAACTAAAATTGACGTGAATACGAAATGATGTCTCCTGTGCAACGGGCATCATAAGCAACGCATTCATCTGCCTGATAGGTATACTATCTTGATCATTTTATTTTTAAAAAATAAATTTTTGATCTCGTCTTCTCTCGCAGCTGATCTTCCAAAAGGTGGAATCTCGCGCATAACCAGCAGAAAGGCAAAGAACGTAAATGCCAGGAATGCCCGAGGCTCCATGTGGAACACAACCCGCGATCTCCTACAAGATTTCTTCAGGCCATTTAACAAACGATTTGCCAGCTTCATGAACGATACGAGGTTCCTGTATAATGAGGGATGACAATCCTACGCACAAAAGATGTTATTCAAGAGAGTGAAAATATATTTAGGTAAATATCCGATGGGGGTGGGGGGGGGGGGACATAATTTAACACCTGATTTATACAAAGTTTGTTTTTCATGAGGAAACAATGCGCTGGCATTTTAACCCTGAAATGTTTACCTATTACATTTTTACCTATTACATTTTTTCTGACACATAAATTCCAACATCATCATCATTTTTTATATGAGATGATATCACTAACAAAATTAAAACAGTTCAGTTGACATAAGGCCGAAATACAAGATTACGAGTGGGCCAATGTATAAGACATTGTGTGAACTATAATAGTAATTCAACAAATTTGAAGAGATTGCAGGTTCTGCGAAAACAAAGCCTTGAGAATTGTGTGGGTTGAAACGTCTGTCTAGATGTTCGAATGGATCTTTATAATTTCAATGTTTTTCAAAAGAATTAGAGAATTATTTTTTTGATTGATCGTCCGAATTCCAAATAGGATAACTCGAGAGTTGGATTTCTGATTCTGTTCAAACCTTGCATGTTTGTTGATGAAATGTGTTTCTTGGAGGTGATCTATTTATAATTCCATTGAATGGGATAACTCAACATTCTATTGAATGTTTTAATTTTCTTGTAATAATGTCATGAATAGATTGTTAGCTCCGAAATAATAACAAAATAAATTAAATCGTGAGATCATTAAAAAAAAATATTTTTGTTGTTGATAGTTCACGCCCTAGAGATATATTTAGAGAACATCTGTGGAAGAAAACAAAATCAGCTTTCTAGTGTGAATGGTATTCAGTAGTCTGAGAAGAGCCTAAGTTTTGAAAATATTGGCTAATTTGCATAATTTAATGCTAATTAGCGTTTTATGGTGACAATTTTACAATCATAATTGTCCTTGATATATATAACCTGTCCATTCATATATGGTTTTGTGTGGGTTTTTTTTGCAACCTCTTTTGGAAATTGGTCAAATATGAGTATACTACCAGTTCCCTGTAACCCCCCCCCCCCTTAAAGATTCTGTGTTTTACAAATAGTGTACTATGTATGGCACATGTTTACAAGTATTACGCATCATGTTTTGAAATACGATCAAATCTTCATATGATAATACGGAATAAGAACAAAATGTAAATAAAATAGGTAACAGTACTCTACTCGTAGACGTAGTTGAGATGGAAAGTTTATATGATATTGTTGCTTTCAAGTTATTGTAAGCGTAACAGTTTGCTTATATAATTTTTTGTTTATGTGAAGATTATGTTCAAATATCCAACAGTTAAATTAAATAGGAATGTGCTTGATGTTCAAAGAGTATACATCTGCAAACTTGTAAAAGACTAATTATACAAATGAATTCCGATATGCCAAAGTTGAGATGTTATACAGGTATAACCAAAGACATATTGATACACAACAACAAACCAAGGTCAGATATCAGTTCGTATATTTCTGATAAGGCTGAATGGTCAGTTGGACATCTTTGTCCTTATTTAAACGATCTCTTTTACAACTAATTTGATTAATACCGTAAGACCTTAATATATATTTTTTTAATACAATTGTTCTTCTTATTTTGTTTTGTTTAATAAGTAGTGTACGGGTTAATGCTGAACAAACTAATATTATGAAATTGGGGAAAAACAAAGAAAAATCAGAAAAACTTCCCTTCGGGAATGTGGATAAAGAAATTAAGATTTAGGGAGTGTATTTTGCGTTAGACGTCAGAATAAGAGAGGAATTGAATTATAAGGAGATTTTAAACAAGATTAAAAGACTTCTCGGATGGTGGAAACAGAGGGACCTTACCGTGTTTGGAAAAATTCATTTATTACAAACATATGCATTATGGAAATTAAATTACGTTTTTGCTACAGTAGTGGTTCCAAAGTGGGTCATATCGGAAATACAGAAAATATGTATTGACTTTATTTGGAATGAGAAAGATCGAATTAAGAGATTAATATTGTATCAAGGTTATAATGAAGGAGGGCCGGTTACAAATGACTAATTTTGACTCGTTTGTAAAAACCCAACGGGTAATGTGGGTGAAAAGACTATTGTACTGAGAAAAATCTATGAGATGGAAGCTATACTGAATTGATTTCTGCTTCAAGATGGTAGGGGGTAGATTAATTTTTTGTGTAACTATTATTCCAAGTTATTAAATTTCAAAGTACCTAAGTTCTATTTAGAAATGATAAAATCATGGGAAGAGTTAGAAGGTTGTAGGAATTTTGAAGAAAAGAATAATTCAATTATTTTTAACAATAAAGATTTCTTATTGAAAAAGAAAATGATTTCTGATGAGGAGTCGTTTACACGCAATATAATTTTAATTCAAGATATTTTTGCTGAAAATGGCATGCGGGCAGTATCTCATTTTCAACATTTGGGGTTAAAAGGAAACAAAATTGCTGGTGTATGGAATATTGGGGAAGCTATTTTGAGAAGCGGAAAAAAGGATAACTGGAGTTTAGTGGATGAAAAAGAGTATGATATGTTAATGCAATTTAACAGTACTATGAAGCTCCTCAGAGATGTATTATCGAGGAAGGTTTATGAATATTTTATAGAGAAGTTAAAACAATTATTTGTCTATTCATTGAGGGATGTCCGGTAACTCCCCACGAATAAAGATTTTTAATACAATTATTTTTGCAATGACATATTGGATATATAGATGCAGGGGAAAGTCCGTAATATTGTCTTTGGGGTAGTTTCAAAAAGAACTGTTGGAATTTAGGGAAGAAGAAAAGAATATTGCAGGGAGGGCAGGTAAATTGTCCTTACATTTAAATAAGTGGGAACAAGTGAAGTTTTCATGAACTTTTAACACTGGGCTATTGTGGCTATTGTAGCCTCGTTTAAATGATTTTTTTAATGTTTTACATAGATTGTTTCTGTTTGTCTGTCGCTCCAATTTGGGGTATTCTGAGGAGGCTAGGAACAGTGTGTGGTGGAAGTGTGGTCGGGTAGTGTGTGTGTCGCATGGTGGGGAGGGATGGGGGGGGGGTAGTAGTGTGTTTGGTTGGATGGGGTTATTTGATTTATGTTACAACTGATTTCATTTTTGTTTTCATCAATTGTACAATCTTTGTAATGAAAATGTTTTGAATTCATGTCAAGGAAAAACAACTGTATTTTATTTCTAACATTTATTTGTATTGTTTGGAATCAATAAAACAAAAAATATTGAAGAAAAAAATAATGTCATATGGCTTGGCATTCACACACATCTACAAGTTTAAAAAACGAAGTTATAAAATAGATCTGGAGAAATTCGAACAGAATTTGTGTATTTTTTTGAGGGGGAAAGGGAAATATCCTTAGGCTGAAAGGTTAAAGTAACCTGAAAAAACTTAGTCCAAAATCCCTTTTTACACCAGAAATTACCCACAATTTATTGTTTATTGAAATGGCACATGTATAATAGAAAAACGAAAGTTGACTGACATGGATTGGTCGTCCATTTATGGTTGGCATGGCAACCAGAAATTACTTCTTTTTTTTTCTCGGTAGAATTTGATT
Source organism: Strongylocentrotus droebachiensis (assembly GCA_035222895.1). Classification (NCBI taxonomy): domain Eukaryota; kingdom Metazoa; phylum Echinodermata; class Echinoidea; order Camarodonta; family Strongylocentrotidae; genus Strongylocentrotus; species Strongylocentrotus droebachiensis. The sequence goes on from JAVYIG010018045.1 coordinate 6,344, forward strand.
AAAATGAGTAAAGGAGGGGCGAATAAAATGTGATCTGAGCATACCATTGAATGTGCCTGGGGTGCCCTCGGCCCCGGGTTAATAGGGTTAAAATGGTAAAAATTGTACTTTATAATTCCCACGTCGCATATTTTTAGCAGTTGACCCATTTAATTCCAACAACTCGTCATCTTGTCTTCTTGCCCTAAACAAGTCGACTTGCCGAGTTTCAACAACTCGTCATCTTGTCTTCTTGTCCCAAACAAGTCGAATCGGCGAGTTTCAACAACTCGTCATCTTGTCTTCTTGTCCCAAACAAGCCGACTTTTCGAGTTTCAACAACTCGTCATCTTGTCTTCTTGTCCTAAACAAGTCGACTTGCCGAGTTTCAACAACTCGTCATCTTGTCTTCTTGTCCTCAAACTAGCCGACTTTCCGAGTTCCAACAACTCGTCACCTTGTCTTCTTGTCCTTAACAAGTCGACTTTCCGAGTTTCAACAACTCGTCATCTTGTCTTCTTGTCCTAAACAAGTCGACTTTCCGAGTTTCAACAACTCGTCATCTTGTCTTCTTGTCCCAAACAAGCCGACTTTCTGAGTTTCAACAAGTCGTCATCTTGTCTTCTTGTCCTAAACAAGTCGACTTGCCGAGTTTTAACAACTCGTCATCTTGTCTTCTTGTCCCCAAACTAGTCGACTTTCCGAGTTCCAACAACTCGTCATCTTGTCTTCTTGTCCCAAACAAATTGACTTTTCGAGTTCCAACAACTCGTCATCTTGTCTTCTTGTCCCCAAACTAGTCGACTTTCCGAGTTTCAACAACTCGTCATCTTGTCTTCTGGTCCCAAACAAATTGACTTTCCGAGTTTCAACAACTCGTCATCTTGTCTTCTTGCCCAAAAGAGTCGATTTGCCGAGTTTCAACAACTCGTCATCTTGTCTTCTTGTCCCAAACAAGCCGACTTTCCGAGTTTCAACAACTCGTCATCTTGTCTCTTTGTCCTAAACAAGTCGACTTGCCAAGTTTCAACAACTCGTCATCTTGTCTTCTTGTCCCCAAACTAGCCGACATTCCGAGTTCCAACAACTCGTCATCTTGTCTTCTTGTCCCAAACAAGTTGACTTTTCGAGTTCCAACAACTTGTCATCTTGTCTTCTTGCCCAAAAGAGTCTATTTGCCGAGTTTCAACAACTCGTCATCTTGTCTTCTTGTCCCAAACAAGTCGACTTTCGAGTTCCAACAACACGTCTTCTCGTCATTTTGCCTCGTCTTCTTGTCTTCTCATCTCGTCATCTGGTTGGCACTTATAAGCTTCCGTAGTTTCCCCCTCTCGTGCGAAGCGCGGAAGCTTTGACGTTTCATTAAGTTATTAGAGAAAGAAGACGTTGTACCGACTCTTAATCATTGTCTGAATTTTCAAAAATATTTCTTGGTCCGATAAAAAGTCACAGTTCGTAAGAAAAAAAACTTTGCTGGCCATAATACGACTCACCGCCTTTAAACTTCTGCATTGATATAGTACACATGGATCGAGCAAGAATACCGACACAGCGGACCCGACACAGCAACATAATTATCTATGCCTATGTTTCTTGCTCCCTCAACGTGGCGACTTCACCCAACATCCCCTCTCTCTCTCTCTCTCTTACTCCCACCCCTCTTTTCTCAAGCAGTTACCCCCCCCCCCCCTCTCTCTCTATCTCCTCTCTTTCACCCCGTGTTTCTTTTGTTTCCTTTTTCTCTTTTTTTCTTCTTTTTTTCCTTTTCTCCATTTCTTTCCTTTCTTTCTTTTCCTTTCTTTCTTCTCCATCCTCTTTCTTTTTTCTCTTTCTCTGTTCTCTTCTCTTTCCTTTCTTCCCTTTCTTCTCCTTCTCTTTTTTTCTTTTCTTTCCCTTTCCCTCTCATTTTCCCCTTTCCCCTTTTTTCATTTTTCCCGACAGCAGCGCAAGTTTACCGATAATATCCTGACAGGTGGGGGTGTCAAACCCCCCCCCCCCACACAAACACACACCCCTTCCCCCCTTTAGCGACGCCCTGGGTATAGGGCACACGCATGCGCACATGGATTGGGGGGGGGGTCATCAAGCCTTAAAATCCGATCGATCCGATCCATTTTAAGGGTGTACGTTTTACGGTCTTATATAGCGACGTGCGCGCCTGCTCAAACAAAATTCAAAATACATATAGTTTTGAACAATTTGAACAATTTTTAGATAGATTTGAGTTGCTGGATGTTTGGAGGGTAAGGAATGGATTGAAGAAACAGTTTACGTATAGGCCAGTAAATTCATGTATACAAAGTAGATTAGATTATTGGTTTGTTTCTAAGCAAATAGAACATGTAGTATTAAAATGTGATATAATACCTTCTACGGCTCCGGATCATTCAGCCATTCAATTGCAATTTTACAATAAGTTAATGTATTCATTTAAGTTTCAGGGATCCTATTGGAAATTAAATAATAGTTTATGTCAAGATAATGAATATATCAATTGTATTAAAGAGGAAATTATTAAATTAAAAGAAGAATTTCGAATAGAGATAGAAGATAAAAGAGTTTTATGGGATTTTTGAAAATGAAAATTAGGAATGTTAGTAGAAAATATTCAAAAGAAAAGGCGAAACAACGAAAACAAAGAATTGAAAATTTGGAAGAAGATATTTTGAAGCTGGAAAATGAATTGCTGAATGGAATAGACCAGGAAAAAGTTGATGACTTAGAACGAAACAAAAAAGACTTACAGGATTGTTATAATTATATAAATGAAGGTATTAAAATTCGTTCTAGAGCATCACACTATGAATGCGGAGAAAGAGACACTGGGTATTTTACCCAATTAATGAAGTCTAATAAAAAGAAAACATTGATAAATAAACTTTATATTGATGAAGATATAAGTTTTGATCAAAAAAATATTATGCAAGAAATATATACATTTTATAGTAAGCTTTATGCTCAATCGGAAGAGGAAATTGATTTTGTGGATGATTTTTTTCAGGACTTGCCAAAATTAAATTCAGATTCGTGTGCATTATGTGAAGGTAAAATAACAAACGGTGAATGTATTGCAGCCATGAAAGAAATGGCATCTAATAAATCCCCGGGGAATGATGGATTAAGTGTTGAATTTTATATACTCTTTTGGCCATTGATAGGAAATTTAGTTGTAGATTCTGTAAATTCAGCTTTTGGAAAGAAGGAACTTTCCTCATCACAAAAGCAGGCGGTCATTAGTTTGATTCATAAAGAAGGAAAAGATCCCTTATGTATAAAAAATTATAGACCAATATCTTTATTGAATGTAGACTACAAAATTTTGACTAAAGTGCTTTCTATAAGGATTAAAAAAAGTTTTAAATGATTTAATTTCTGTCGACCAGGTGGGTTATCTAAAGGATCGAAACATAGGTGAAGCAATTAGAATAATAGATGATATAATTCATCATACATCAGTCAATGAAATACCTGGATATATGATGATAATTGATTTTGAAAAGGCTTTCGATTCAGTTTCACATACTTTTTTGCAGAAGGTTTTGTTTACATTTGGTTTTGGACCATCATTTTGTAGATGGGTGGAGACTATATATAATAATGCTCAAAGTTGTGTCTTTAATGGGGGCTCATCTACTGGGTACTTTGATATTAAGAGAGGTGTTAGACAGGGGGACCCCCTCTCCGCATATTTGTTTATACTTTGTATTGAAATTTTAGCTCGTTCAATATATAAAGACCCTGAAATTCAAGGATTTACTTTTAATAACGTACATGTAAAACAAATTCTTTATGCAGATGATATGACTCTCTTTATTCGGGACTCAAATTCATTTAAAAAGGTGGGGAAACTGTTTGAAAATTTTGCTAGAAATTCTGGATTAAAAATTAATAAAGAAAAAACTTTTATATTATTGTTGGGCCCTTCTCAAAATGAAAATATTGTTCTTCCATTTGGTAAAGTAGTACAAATGGTCAAGATTTTGGGTATATATTTTTCTTTAGATGTTGAAATTCAGGAAAGGACAAATTATAAGGAAATTTTGAGTAAAATAAAAAAGTTGTTGTCTTGGTGGAAACAAAGAGATTTAACTTTAATGGGGAAAATTCAATTGATAAAAACGTTTATTTTGTCAAAATTGATTTATGTATCGGCGCTGACACCAGTACCAAATTGGGTATTTACAGATTTGGATAAACTGGTTTTTGACTTTTTGTGGAAAGGAAATGATAAGATAAAGCGAAATGTAATGTTTTTGGATTATTGTAGAGGTGGACTAAGATTAACGGACTTTCATTTATTTATTTTAGTGCAGAGGATTATGTGGGTAAAGAGACTTTTAACGGGGGATGCAAACATGGGATGGAAACAATATTTTAATTATTTAACTAAAGATGCTGGAGGAATTTTGATATTTTATAATAATGCAACCGTAGGTATATCTGAATTAGTATTACCAGCATTTTATAGAGACATGTTGGATGTTTGGATGGCTACGAGAATATTTTTGTTAAAGGAAAGTGTTTCTAGGAGGAATGAGATTATCTATAGTAATAGATTTGTTTTTATCGATGGTCATGTTCCTTTTGATGAGGGATTATTTAACAAAAATGTGTATAAGTTGCATCATATTGTTGATAAGGAAGGTAATATAAAATCTAATGAGGAATTTCAAAGAAAAGGTTTAAATAGTTTAGAAATTAGTAAAATACAACATATTTTTCTTGGCATCCCGTCTTCATGGAAACAATTTTTAAATAAAAATACTCACTCAAATATAGATAGGGAATTAGATATGGATATTATTATGTTTGAAAAGGTATATATGTTAGATCAAATAACCTCAAAAATTATATACGCTTTTTTATTAAATAAGAGAGTAGAAAAATCATATGCAGAACGACATTTAGAACAGACTTATAATATTCATGGAAAAGATATACAACTAATATTTTTAAGACTTAGAAAGTGCACATTGAATAGTAAGCTTAGAGAATTTCAATTTAAAATGCTTTATAATATTATATATACTAAATTACATTTATATACATTTAAAATGGTTAATAGTAATTTATGTTCTTTTTGTGGTAAATATGAAGAAACTTATGAGCATTTATTTTGTCTTTGTGAGAAAGTAAAACCAATTTGGGAAGAGTGTGGGAATTTATTTAATTTAGTAGAGATTACAAATATAAATTGGAAAGGTATCCATGTAGGGGTAGTTGAGTTTAACATAGGGAAGGAACAGTTATTAAATCATATCATAATTTTGATAAAATATATGATATTTATAGATAGTAAAAATAGACAAAAACCACCAACTTATTTGGAGATTAAGAAAAGATTATTAGAAAATAGAAAGGAGGAGAAGAAATTAGCTGGGGACCGAGGTACACTCACATATCATTTTAGAAATGGGATAATTTAAAATAACTTCGTGCAGAATAGATAAAATAAGGAAAGTGAATAGAAGCAATGAAATGGACATGGCTGATATAATGGTCGAGATTCCCACAAAATGTAGGCATGTTTTAAGTGGGTGTCTGTGCACGTGTGTGTATGTGTGTATGTAAGTATTTTTCTTTTTTTCATTTTTTTTTCTTCTCTTAAATGTCTTTTTGTGTTCATGCCTTTTTCATGCATGCATGTTTCATCCTTTATTTGATGTAAATAGCAAAAGTTCATTTGTATTATTTAGATGTGAATGTAAAATCATATTCTATATAATAATATTAACATGCAGATTATTTTATGTATTGATTTTGTTATTGTTTGTGAAAAAGCAATGGAGAAAATGAAATATCATTGGAGAGAGGAAGAAAAGGAAAAAAAACTTGTCAAATGTGGTCTAGCGCCATCTTTTGTTTAAAACATTATAGGAGTGTCTTGAACACTGATGTAAGTATCGATGTAAATAGTAAAAGTTCTTTTGTATTACTTAGCTGTGAATGTAAAATCATATTCTACGGAATAATATTAACATGCAGATTATTTTATGTATTGATTTTGTTATTGCTTGTTATTATAAATTTTGTTCTTGTTTGTGAAAAGCAATGGAGAAAATAAAATATCATTGAAAAAAAAAAAAATATATATATATATAGTGATATGAGGAAATAAACAGAATAGAAAAAGAGCGACATGAGAGAGGTAGCCGTCACATCTAGTCTCGTGAAAATGACTGTAGTGAGTATAATTATATAGGCTCAAACTATTTCGTATGTTTAGCATGTTCGTGGGCAGAATTTTGTTCAGTAAATTTGTTTGGTTTTTAGCAGTGCTATTAATCATCGTTAGCGTGAAATAAGAAATTTGGAATGTTATTTTTGTTTACACGCGTTGTTTTCCTATTCATGAAGAATTACTGTCTTTGAGTATTGTAAAGACTGTATTTATGTTGGAGATGTAGATCTTCCAAGTTTATTGTCACACATGTCTTCTTATAAATCATTTAAATATGTAAACATAAGGAATGATTGAAAGTGCAGCTGCATGTTTGAGCACTGTTCTGGATTGATTTTAAATAGCATTTCTTTACCACTACCTTTTTCCTGCTAAGTCTCAGTCACCTGTATGGCAATATTATAGTCTTTTATCTATAGAAGAGCATCTGGTTTACTGATATTTTCTTTGGCTTCATTTTATATCTCTCCATTTCACTCCTTCTCTCTGCAATCATAGATTGCAATGGTTGCTGTTGCATGATATGGGAATAGAACTGGTGTTGATTTACAGGTTTTGTGCTAAACAAAATAATGTCGGTTGTTCGTTTTAATGGAGAGAGGGAGTGAAGGAATACGCTGTCTTGTTAGACGGACAAGGTTCAAGCATTTTATATAATGGAATTTAATATATGAAATGGATTTTGTGCCAAGAATAATGATCCCCTTACATGTAGAAGTAGGCCTAGTACTAGAGGTATCATTCTGATCCTTATTATCCTGATTATCTTTTGCAATACGTCTAGAGGATAAACTCATGACAATTGACAATTTGTCATTATTCAATGTCTTTAAGCTTACCATATGCATCTGGCTCGAATTTTGCTAAGGTATTTGGTACTGGATGATTTAAATGGTAAAAAATGAACTTGTGTCCTATTCATTCTAGTCTTACTCATTTGAATTAGCCTATGTTTTATTCATTCAAGTTCTAATGTTTTCTGACTGTTTTCAAGACAATATCTTTTTTGTCGATCATAGTTCTATGTAGCTTGATATCTCATGGTAATTTTGAGGGAAAAGCAATCCAAGCAACGATTTATGAATTGTAGCGACAATCTATCGCCTTTGCTGCTCTCCAAAATACTATGCAAGCAGTATTAATTAATTTTTCAAGGACTCATGATAAATTCGTTTAACAGTTCATTCCCCTCGGTTTATTCTTTTGTTCGGATTATTTGGCGGGGAGAGATGGAAGTGAACGGTCTCACGCTTAACGACGTTGTATTATTATTCGTATTTGTTCATCGTCTCTATGATGCTCTTTGAATCAAAAATAGCTTTTATTGTTAGGCTTCCTGAAAGAAATTTCAATTGTTGTAAAGAATTTTTTGGTTGCACTCTGTAAATTATGATGATGTGTTTGATCTTGTTTTCAATAACAAGATCAAACACATGATGAAAATCTACTGGCTGTGGGTGCATGCCAATAAGTTCTTTACAACAATCTTTACGAAAATTAGGTGCTATTCGGTGTGGCGTACACATGGCAATCACATGGTCGATCATCAGTACCGGGTCTAATCAATTAAAGAGAACTGAATTTGAACCCAGGCCATAGGCTACTCCCCCTCTCTCTCTTTCTCTTTTGTCATTGCCCTTCCTTTCCCTCGCTTATTTCCTTTTTGCATTTTTTGAGTATGTACATGCAATGTGCATGTGCAGGCGCGTACGCAGGGGAGGGGGGGGGGTTTAGGGGTTAACCCCCCTCAATTTCTTTTCTTTCTTTTCGCTCAAGGGGAGGGGGTGCTGAGTAGGAAAAATCGTTTAACAGTTGAATATTTGTTCATCGTCTCTACGACGCTCTTTAAATCAAAAACAGCTTTTATTGTAAGGCTTCCTGAAAGAAATTTAAATTGTTATTAAGACATTTTTGGTTGCACTCGTAGATTATGATGATGTGTTTGATCTTGTTTTCAACAACAAGATCAAACACATGATGAAAATCTACTGGGAACATGCCAATAAGTTCTTTACAACAATACACAAAAATGAGGTAAACATAACTTTAAAATATCAACTAATTCATACCAAACATATCATCATCAATTATCATCAATACTATATTGCTTTTTAAATGTACATTTAGGGTTTTGTGGAAAAGACTCATCAGGTATACATCCACGGAATACGATGATTATTTTAAACATTATACAGGACTTGTCAATATGCTAAAATGTATTTATCTTGTGCATCATCATCTGCATAGATTGTTTACCTGAAGACAAAGGAGGTATTCAAAACAGTACTGTATGGAATAGTCTCTTTCTTGCACGACATGGTTATCATGTTCTAGCTGAAAGGTTTATATGTTGATCATAACAAAACAAGGCAGTTCTTGAAAAAAAGAAGATGGTGGAGTTTTTCAATGGGAAATATGACTAATATAATCATCAGCGTTACTTTTTTGTTCATCACCGTTTTTCATAAATGTTTTGTGAGTAGAGTATCAGTTTACACAATCTCTTTGTAAGGTATTTCAATAAAATTTAGTACACAGTCTCAAACGCTACAAAGCTTACAAATGCTAAAAGGTTATCTTCACCCAGGCAAACACGTAATCTTTGACTAAACAATTATCAGCTGAACAATGCATAATAAACATGGAAATATCATTTTGAATAAACAATTTAATTTCTCATCAATATTATAGATAAATTCCAAACAGCAACATCATATTGTATGATTATAGGATAGTTTGAAGTACCAAATACAAGTATGACGAGAATGACTAGAGAAGTAAAAAAAAAAAAAAAAAAAAAAAAACATTGAATGTGAACTAGTAACATTGTGTTTTGACAGAAAAACAAATCGTGGAAATGTGAGTTATATTCATGTTCCAACAAAGGCATTAACCCCTTTTAATACAAACATTTAAAAGAAACAAACAAATTTTTCAATACAAAGATACGATATGATAATTCATGGAACTGAAATCAAAAACTCAAATATGCATTACTAATTTCTAAAAATAAGGTAGGTATACCTGATAAAAGCTGTTCTGAGCTATACATTTGAATATCAAAGATTTATGTTTGCAGGAGTTCATTACAATACTGTAACAGAAAACTGACACAGGTATACGACCATTCAATTCAATGTTTCAGAAATCATGGACAATGTTACCAGTTCAAGAATGTTTACAATTAAACAGTATAAAAGAGAGATTGAGGTATTGAAACATTGAAGCATTGCCACAACGATCAATATAATTGTGGCTGCAGCGAGGTCGATCTCAAATAAATAGTCTAAACAAAGGCTTCTACGGGAATTGTAGCTTTAATTGGAGTTTCATTTTCGTTCCAGTAAATTCCGTGAAAACTGTGGATAAATCACAGATAAAGAATAATAAATATAAGTACATCATAGCATCATCAATATAGCAATAAACACAGTCTCTTTGAGAAAGTCATAAAATAATGTACACTGTGTCATGATCTTCATAACTTATTAAAATAACCCCAGTCACTGATTCTATTCCATATGTATTAAATGGCTTTACATAAATACAAATCACACTACAAGTGTCTCAACTAGACTTGAATAAACAATGAACTAAACAATTATAAATTCTGAATCTCAACTTAGTGCTTCAGCACTCTCATAATAATCTTCAAAGTATTTAACAATATCTTCACTATCATCACTGTTCTTAATATAAAGTCAATGTACATATTAAACCAGCATGGACTTGCATGTCTTACACTACATACTAACATCAACATCTCTCAGTATGAAGTACAAAATACACACACTAATTTACACTTTATGTTTCAACAATTCATAGAAATAGATTCAATATACAACAAAACTAACCTCTTTGCCTGACATAATGACAATCTTAAGACTGAAATCCCCATGATGCGCTGGCAAAAAGGGGATTCTTGGACCTCATCACAACCATGTTCTTGTAGCCTTCTGAGTGTTTGATATCAAGTGGTTATCAATAGGTGGCGCTATACTAGGCACCTTGCCTGAGGAAGTGCTATTACAAATATATGTGTGTTCATGTCATGCATCAATAATACAAGAACAAATGACTTGGGTGATAACTTAATTAAGTGCAACTGTCACAACATGGCTCCTTTAAATTAAGAATTAATTTACCCTAAGAACGCAATTACAAATAAACAAAATGGTCGACAGCCTCGGCTAAATCTAAAGCATCAGAATACAATTGTAAAGCTAAAAACTTGCATAGCATAATATATGTCGCTTAAATAAATTCAAAATCACACAAGTACGAACAAAGTACTCATGTTATAATAATACACTGTCCAAAAATGGAATTAAGTACATATTCAAAAAGAAGCATTTAAATGGTGAATCTTAGATTATACTTCATATTCTTCAAACAGTCATCCGTATCTCTCGGATTATAACAACAAACAAATACATTATTTGGAAATCAGTATTCTTGACTTGAGTCTGTACTTTGCACAATCACTGAATTAAATTCTCGGTGAATTAGAGTTCAAATTAATGCAAATGTCTGAAGTTTGATCATTTAAGTTATAGTTCGTAAATAAAAGTATCGGTCTTCAGTCCTGTGGCTCCTTGGCCGGGAATTCTTCCTGGTCTACGTTCGGAACAAGAAGAACTAGCTTGAATAGGGCGATCGAGGTAACTCGAGGTAATCTGTCTCTCCCTCACTCCACCCATGTGGCTCGAAGTAGGTACATTGCATTTGAAGGCAATGAAGTCACACTCCTCTATCTGAAGAAAGTCCTTCACTCTTAGGATGTCAACATTGTCTATGAAGGGGTCAAGATGATGCAGACGACTTTCATTGTAGCGTTTGTCACCCTCTACTGCTTGCATTACATCATTAAATGACTTCCTTTGAGCCAACTTTATGCTCTCCCTTTCAGCTTGCATGTGTAGTTCAGCAGATAGAGGTTCCATCACAACATTCTTGACACCACCTTTCTCTTCTCTCTTGTCCCATCTTGCGTAGCAACGTCTCGGTAAGTAAGATCTGAGGCGTCGACAGTTTGCCACAGCTTTCTTCGCTCGACACCAACTAGAGAGATGATCAAATCGTTCCAACTCGAGCTTGTCCACTTTCTGCACATGGATCCGACTTTTCACTTCAAGATCTTTAGAAAGATCTACAGCTTCTGGCTTTCCCTCATCTGGAGTGAAGTCGGCCTCTAGAAGTCGATCAACATGAAGAGGTGCTTTCTCTTCCTTCATGGTCGCTGAATGAGTGAAGTTCACTTCTGATCGATGTCCATTTACATGTAGCTGTACCTCATCAGGCACAAATCGAACTGTTGTGCGATGACTCACACCCATAGGATCGTTGTGACTATCGGCATACTCTGCATTTACTGTGCCAACAATGCTCCATCCTAGATCCGTCTGGATTGCATATGGACCTCTATCCTCAGGAGAGTGAATAACATCACGTGGAGCAAGAGCCTTGGCACAGTCGTAGCCGATCAGGAGTCCTATTTCAACATCTTGAAGAGGAGCTATCATGTCAGCAATCCTGGAGAGATGTCGGAAGGATCTTGCCATGTCAGGAGTAGGAATGTGATGTCGATCTGCTGGCATGATGTCTCTCGTGAAGGTAGGAGGGAGGCTGATGATCTTCGTGGAGTCGTTGAATGCTTTCACCTGAAGACCAGTCACCTTTTCACTTGCAATTCTCTCATTTGCTTTAGTCATGGTAGAGAGTAGCAGGTTTACCTCTGTTCCTTTAATTCCCATCGCCTCCTTAGTTTTCGTGAGAATAAAGGACGTGTCCGATTGAGTGTCCAGCAAGGCATACACTAATTTATCCTTGTCGCAGGACTCATGAGACAGCCACACTGGAACGATCATTGTTGACTTTGTAGAGTGACTGGAATCAGAATTTGATGCATAGGATGTTGACTCCAAGGTTTCAATGTTATCCCTTTCTCTGTTTGTTGCATCATGTCGTCTTTCTTTCCACTCATCACCATGTAAAACAGTGGGATGCTTCCCTCTGCATGAAGAGCATGTATTTCTCTTCGTACATCTTCTTGATATATGTCCCTTCTCAAGGCAGCCGAAACAGAGTCCATTTTCCATGACAATCTTTCTCTTCTTCTGCATCGTCTCCGAGTTGAAGGAAGAACATTCAGTCAGGTGATGTCGACCCTTGCAGAAGGTGCATGAAAGAGTCTCTCTCTCAGCAGAGCCATCTCTTTGATTCTGATGATGAGTTTCTGTCTGCATAAAGCTGGAAGTAGCTGCTTTCTTCCTTTCATTCGAGGTCTGCAGAGATTGAAGAGATGTTACAGGGTCACAAGCTACTATAGCTTCTTCTTCAATGAAGTCGGTGAAAACAGAAAAGGGTGGGAATGTCCCCCACTCTCGCCTCCAGTGCACGACCTTCCTGCTCCATTTCACGACCAACCAATCTGGGAGTTTCATCAGTAGCTTCCGGTTTTCTCGTTCATCATCAAGATGGCTTAAATGATGAACATACTTCGAAGCTGTGTCACACTGCTTCAAAAAGTCTCCAAGTCTCCTAAGACCAAATGCATCTCTGGAACCCACTCTTGGCCAGGAGTCTAGCTTATCACGATAGGCATTGGATACCACAAATGGATCTCCATATCTCTGCTCCAATACCTTCTTTGCCTCGTTGTATCCTGCAGCATCTCCGATCATGGAATAACCTTGAACCAGGGATCTCGGCTCACCACTGAGATACTTTAAAAGAAAGTAGAACCTTTCTTCAATGGGAATTCCTCGATGCTCGATTAAGGCGGCGTAGCTTCTCTTCCATGACGTATACTCAAGCGGATTGCCTGAGAAATGTCCGGGCTCCGGAAGAGGTAGTCTATTCAAGCAGAGCAGCTCCTTTAAACTGTTGGCAAGAACATCTTCGTTGCTGGGCTTGTCTGCTGATTGATGACTAACTTCGTCATCTCTCTTTGCTGCAGGCTCCATAGGAGAGACGGGTGCTTGTTCGTTGACCCAGTCTCGAACTCTTGGTTTTGGCGAGCGAGAACCAGACTTTGAAGAGTGAGTTCCGCCTTTTAACTGTAGAATGATTCGCATGGTCTCTCTCATCAGTGATGAGTGCTCCTCTTCCATCTCATCAAGCCTGTCTTCGCCATCATCTTCGAGACTTGCTGAAGGAGCTAAGTCTGCGAGCTCTTCTTGTATAACTATGGCTTTGTCCATAGCTTCCTGTACTTTGTTGCGGGATTCCTTGATCACCTCTGCTTTGATGTCGTCTTCTACAATAAGCTGTCGATGCTTATTAGTCATTCTACTCCAAAGTCGAATAGCGACTTTCCATGACTTCACTGCGACATCCGCTCGGTGTTTGATACCCTTCTCTGTGGGTCTTCTATCCCTTTTGCTCGCTTCTTCTCCTTCAGACATGATGACGGTCTCTAGCTAGTGATGGAAGATTCACTTCTTGGAATGAACCACTCTGCTCGATCTGATGTCATCACACAGAAGAGTTTTCACTGTGGCTGCAGCGAGGTCGATCTCAAATAAATAGTCTAAACAAAGGCTTCTACGGGAATTGTAGCTTTAATTGGAGTTTCATTTTCGTTCCAGTAAATTCCGTGAAAACTGTGGATAAATCACAGATAAAGAATAATAAATATAAGTACATCATAGCATCATCAATATAGCAATAAACACAGTCTCTTTGAGAAAGTCATAAAATAATGTACACTGTGTCATGATCTTCATAACTTATTAAAATAACCCCAGTCACTGATTCTATTCCATATGTATTAAATGGCTTTACATAAATACAAATCACACTACAAGTGTCTCAACTAGACTTGAATAAACAATGAACTAAACAATTATAAATTCTGAATCTCAACTTAGTGCTTCAGCACTCTCATAATAATCTTCAAAGTATTTAACAATATCTTCACTATCATCACTGTTCTTAATATAAAGTCAATGTACATATTAAACCAGCATGGACTTGCATGTCTTACACTACATACTAACATCAACATCTCTCAGTATGAAGTACAAAATACACACACTAATTTACACTTTATGTTTCAACAATTCATAGAAATAGATTCAATATACAACAAAACTAACCTCTTTGCCTGACATAATGACAATCTTAAGACTGAAATCCCCATGATGCGCTGGCAAAAAGGGGATTCTTGGACCTCATCACAACCATGTTCTTGTAGCCTTCTGAGTGTTTGATATCAAGTGGTTATCAATAGGTGGCGCTATACTAGGCACCTTGCCTGAGGAAGTGCTATTACAAATATATGTGTGTTCATGTCATGCATCAATAATACAAGAACAAATGACTTGGGTGATAACTTAATTAAGTGCAACTGTCCACAACAATAATTGATTCTAGTTTCTGAAGCATGATCTTCAACAAAAGTTCTTCAAGTTTCTTCACACGTATGTCATCCAAGCGATAGTGGCTGAAGCAGCGAAGTTTCTTGATCTAGACTGCTTGAAAGCAAAAGGAAATAAGAGAAAGAAAAATCATAATAAAAAAAGTCCAAGCCAAAATCAATACAAAATCATTATCAGGAATTTCAATTATGAAAGGGAAACTTTACAGTGCATTATGATTAGGTGAAATTATTTTGTGTAGCTTTGGTACCAAATTTTAGAGAGGCTCTTAAATTAGATACTGTAATTGGTATAACTTTAGTATTGGCAATTTTTGTTAAGGATTTAAAAAAAAAATTACATGCTGACCTCGCTAGGACTACTCATTCCGTTAAACTAAGAGACATAAACATTAAAAGCAATTAATTAGGAATATCTCAAATTTCAACTATTGGGAAACGATCAAGAAGGGAAGAAGATACCTTTTGACTTGTTCACAAGCATAGACAGTGGCTCATCATCAGAATCGCCATCGAAGCCATCTGAACTACTTTGATGTCACCATACCAAGTCACATCTGCAGCTCTAACTGTATTCAGTGAATTGCTTCAACAATTCCATTCCGCTCCCACTTTGAGGTCACCATGCCAAGTCACATCTGCAGCTCTGTGTTCAGTGAATTATCAAGGACCCATCCAACCAGCATGTCGGTCCCTGTATCCAATCTCATTTTGTAGAATAAAATAAATTATTACAGTACAAGTTATTTGCCTTCTTGTTGGGGCAAGCAGAGATAAAGAAATAAATCTAATATTATTTGTTGTACATCAAATTAATTACTAGGCATGACTGACCCCAAACAGACGTTTTCAATTGCCCCTACCAAACTACTACCCTAATGCACATATTATGCAGTGAGTGTGCTTGGTACTTGTAATACAAGATGATCAAGACTTGACTCTATACACTCTATTTACAACAATTATTTCAATTTTCGTTCATAGAAGTTTTAGCAGAAAATATTATAAACCAATGGTCATTATATATCCTTCGCCAAATTTAGAAACACGTTCCTGTCCAGTTTTGTACTATGTCTGCTAAGTGCATTACATATTCCATATCTATATTTCCCTGTTAATATTTAATTGCTTATGTAGCCATCATTATATAATAGCAGTGTATTTCAAAGATTTGTATCGATCGCAAGTTCGGTAGTGAGCGCAAATCAATGGATGGAATTATACAGACCGGTCATGATTAATCATTAACTCTCTATATGCTGCTAATGTGTGGTTTTCTTGCACATACCATGAAAAATATTCTTTACTTTGACAAGTGCCTTTTCTCCTTCTGATAAGGGCTCTTTTCATCTCTGATAAGTTTCACTTTTCACCTCTAATAACTGCCCGTTTTATTTGAACACGTGCTCTTTTCCCTTTCTAATAAATGTTCTTTTTTCTTTCTCGTAGTGCACCTTCCCCTTTTCATAATTACTCATTTACACCTCCTATAAAGACCCCCATTCAAATCTGATCGATGCCCCATTTCTTTTAACTAACTAATTTTCCTTTACTTTAAGTGCCCCTTTTCATATCTGGTCAGTTCCTATTTCATGTGCGATCAGAGCCCAGAGCCCCTTTTCACCTCTGATAATTGCGTTTTTAACAATGATACCTGCCCCTTTTCCTTTCGAATAAGGGACCTATCCCTGTAAAGAAAAATGTCCTTTTTCACCTTTTATAAATGCTCCTATCAAAATCTGATGGGTGCCCCTTTTCCGACGAAAAATTCCCATTTCCCATTGCCTTTTTTCAATCCTGGTGAGTGCCTCTTTTTGTAGGTTTCAAAGTTCCCCAATTTTCACCTCTGATAATTACCCTATGTACTATTACACGTCCTCCTTTTCTTTTCTAATCTAATAAGTATCTTATCCCTTTCGATAAGCGTCCCCTTTTCCTCTCATTATTAAACTACATCCCTAATTTCAAATGACTTAGATCAATTTTTCCCAAAGCTCGCTCGCTACCCTCTCTTGCATTTATAGATGATATAATTATGTTACT
>JAVYIG010018046.1:0-22924 GCA_035222895.1 Strongylocentrotus droebachiensis
TCTTCAGGTATTAGAAAATATCCACTTGCGATTTCATCAATCAAAGTATAAATGGCAAGCTTCACTTCGATAAGACGTAACAAACGTTAGAAATGACCTTTGAGGAAGAAGCAAGACGAGCAAGTTCATGGTAGAAATTCATCATGTAGCAGCGTTGACTCGTATGCCTCATTGTTGATCCGAATCGTCAAGTCTGTAAGACAAGGCTGAAGACAGATGAACCTGGCTAGGTCACGTGATGCTGATGGATCATTCCTTTCTAGATTACAACCTTCCATGGATAATTGTTGAATCTGTTGAAAAGTGAAATACCACCATGGTAATGATACTGTTAATAACAAAAATTCGGATTATAATAAGGATATTACTACTTATACTACTACCAACAAATACTAGCTACTACCAAACATAATGGCAATACGCTTCTCCAAATTTATTAAATGTTACAGTGAAAGGCATGGGAAATATGAGTTCATTTCTAAATCAAATTTTAGTTTGACTTCCTGTAGGAATGCTACGTACCAGTCAAATTAAAACTAATTTTGTCATTTACTATGTACATGTATCTACCTATTATTTGCTAGTTTTCCTAAAATACGCAACCATCGAGAACTTAAAATGTCACACCCGCGCATGCCAAACCCCAATACATCGCCTCCCAGGGTCACGTGCACAACCACACGCCCATTATCTTCATCTTGAAACGAGCCGCCAGAGACAACGCTTCGGACATGTTGCCGGGGAAGGAGAGGGGATGGAGGGAATGACATAGGTAGAAACATAGCTTTGCATTGTCAATTACTTAGATCAGAACTAATTTTATTATTTACTTTATTTAAAAAATATGTATCTACATATTATTGCTTAGTCCTCCAGACATGCAAGCCTTCGAGAGAAAAAGTCACAATTGTGCATACGCCACCCCAAGACCAACGCTATACCCCTAGTTACGTATGCATCACACGCGCACGCATACTTCTTCTCTAACGAGCAGACACAACTTGGGACATGTTGCCAACAAGGAGAGGGGACGGACCCAGATAGCAAGTATCTGGGGCCCATATGGGAATCATGTGGGCCTACTGGGGCCCATATGTACCATGTAAAACCCATATGTGGCTCATATGGTTTGTCCCACCTAGAACCCAGATAATAAAAACCATATGGGCCCCATGTGGTATCTATATGGGCGATGTGGTCTTATTTCAGGGTCGACTGAGCCCAGATAGAAACATATAAAACCCATATGAGGCCCATATGGGTTTTCCCACCTAGAACCCAGATAATAAAACTATATGGGCCCCATGTGGTATCTATATGGGCGAAGTGGCATAATTATGGATCGACTGAGCCCAGATAGAAACATATAAAACCCATATGGGGCCCATATGGATTTTCCACCTAGAACCCACATAATAAAACCATATGGGCCCCCATGTGGTATCTATATGGGCGAAGTGGCATAATTATGGATCGACTGAGCCCAGATAGAAACATATAAAACCCATATGGGGCCCAGATGGGCCTTCCCACCCAGAACCCACGCATATGGGCCCCATGTCGGCCCCATGTGGGTTTTTGGTGGTGAAAATCGCACGTCGAGCATTGGCTGGGCCCAGCTAAAAAACCAGGTGTATACCAGATGGGCCTTCCCACCCAGAACCCACAACTACCGATACATATGGGCCCCATATGGGCCCCATGTGGGTTTTTGGTGGTAAAAATCGCACGTCGAACATTGTCTTCACCCAGCTGAAAACCAGATGTATACCAGATGGGCCTTCCCATCCAGAACCCACAAGTACCAACACATATGGGCCCCATGTGGGCCCCATGTGGGTTTTATGGTGGTGAAAGTTGCACATCGAGCATCGGCCGGGCCCAGCTAAAAACCAGATGTATACCAGATGGGCCTTCCCACCCAAAACCCACAAATAACCCCCTTATTTGCATAATGAATATGGGGTGCGTGTACATCTATGTTTTTTTACAATTTATCTGAATTTACAGGATATTTCCGAATTACTGATGATTTAGTTATATGCAATTCATTTCGAAAATACTACAAAATGTAAATTGCTAATTATTAGGACATTTCACTACTTTGTATAAATTACATTTAATTAAACATGAATTAAGAAAAACACTAACTGTGAACTAAAATAGATTCAATAAAATACAAGTATATGGAAATGTCTCATCTCAACAAATTAACCAAGTCTTCTTAATACCAATGCCTTTACATTGGAAATTGTAGACGATGTGTTGTTGCCATTGGCAAAATTAATTAGTACAAGTGTTACATAACGTACTAATTATATCTGCTAATTGGGGCTTTCAACTGTTTGAAAGTTGTGCCAAATGGTACGACTGGTCCAGTTAAACCCAACTGGTAACCCTGGAAATTAAAATGGGATAAATGAATTCAACTGGGTAAAAATAGAACCCATTTAAACAATATGAAGCCCATTTAGAACTACATTGGCCCATATGGGACCATATCAAACCCACTTGGCCCATATGGATCCCATATAAAAACCCGCTTATAGCCCAAATGGGCCCCATATGGTTTACATGGGTACGATGTGGGCCTGCCCATATTTACCCCACGCGAAACCCTGGCCCATATGGGCCCCAGCCGGGGTGTACGGTGCAAAAAACACATGGGTCCCAGATGGGCCAAGTGGGGCCATACATAGCCCACATGGGCAACCCATATGGGGCCCATATGGGAGCAATGTGGGCCTGCCCATATTCAACCCACACTAAACCCACTTGGCCCAAATGGGCCCCACATAGGGTGTACATATGGGTCCCAGATTGGCCAAGTGGGGCCCATATGGGCCCATACATAGCCCAAATGGGCCACATATTGTTTACATGGGTACGATGTGGGCCTGCCCATATTTACCCCACGTGTAACCCTGGCACATATGGGCCCCAGACGGGGTGTACGGTGCAAAAAACACAAGGGGCCCAGATGGGCCCATATGGGCCCATACATAGCCCACATGGGTAACCCATATGGGGCCCAAATTTTAGCCCAGATAAGCCCATAAGTAACCCATATGGGCCCCAGATACTTTGTTATCTGGGGAGGGAGGGACATAGGTAGATACATAGATTAATATCGTAAATAATGAAACCAGTTCTCTGATTTAACTAATTTACCACATTATAACCGTATCTACCTATTATTGCTTAGATCACCACAAATGTAAAGGGGGGGGGGGGCAGGCTGGACGTTGCCGAAAACAACGTCACCGAGGCAAACAATTCTTCACCTGCCGAAAATACCTAAAGTAAAACGGCTGTGATATAATCAAGAGAAATTCAACAGGCTGTTTCGCGGTGACGCAACAAATGCACCTTGAAAGAGAGCAGCGGGTAGCAATACCCGTATCAATTGTGAGCCCAAGGCTCGGCACCAGATAAACGGGTCAAAAGACCCGCAGACTGGGTCTCTGACGATCCACCAAAGATGGATTCCCAAGAAGCCAGACAAGGGCCCGCGGGGATAACAAAGAGTTGACTAACACTGCGGCAAGTCTTGGTTATTTCCAAAAAATAAACCAACGCCCATCGGAGACTATAAACCTCATCTCCGGTAACAGAGGAGAAATTAGCAAAACTAATCCGCCTATAAATAGCGCTTCAAACGTCTACGAAGACTCTAAGCGCTTGGCAGTGCAAATATTACTTCGGACCTCGAATCAAGGCCTGTCTGTTTTCTGAGAAAGCACCTTTTCCAAGACCTGGGGAGAGCAAGCAAAAGAGCTGAAACCTACAACCGGTCCGGACGAGGGCCACCAGCTTTAGGCGAAGGGGGCCTAACAAGAAACCCTACGCCACGCCCCTCTCCTCGGGAGTGATCCGGTGAGACACAGGGGCCGTAAAGAGATCGTCTTCCCTGCCCGGGAGAAGGTAAAGAGAAGAGAGAGACTCATCAGGGGAGAAGCTCTGCCCCAGTGCTCCAACACAGCCTCCGCGCACCTTGGGAAGGCCTAAAGTAGGAGCAAGCTACTGACCAGGAGAGCGAATTGCGCACCTATTTGCACATGTAGGGCAAATCAAAGCCCTCATGCCTGATCATCCTACATTTCCCAGAGGCCTGGGAAAATTTGAGGAGGGCGGGGAAATCGAAACCCCGACAAACTCCCAAAGGGAAGAGAGATGGTTCCCAGTGTCAGGGCTTCCGGAACCCGAGCCCAAGGGCAGAGCATAGGAAGTCGGTAAGAGAATCGAACGAACGGTCTCTAGCGGAGCCCACGCCGATACGAGAGGACCAAAGACCCCCGGGAAGAAACCACACTAAAGGGAGAAATTTACCTCCGGAGAGGCTATCTGCAACAGCTAGTTCTACGGGGGATATGCATGTAAACGAAATCCCTGGGACGAAGCCCGTTGAAATAAGGACCGTGCGAGCCAGCAAAGGATTGTCAGAATTGACAGGGCAATGTTACAATGCCGACGACGAGTCCAATCGTCGATGTGCGGAAGCACATTCCGGTCCCTGAGACCACCCTGCTTTGGCGATGACTGCCCAAGGGGGAGGCATCTGTCATGATAGAGAAACCAAGGCAGGGAAAAACAGGGCTGCTCGCGCCCAGACCACAAGCGAGCTGCTCTCTCGAGTTACGAGAGGAAGAATAATCCCTCAAGGAATGGAAAACCGAACCGAGAGAGGATCAATGCTCCAAGAAAGCTCCGCAATCTTACAATTGATCAGAGAGCGCACATACTACGTGGGTGCAGAGGAAGCTGCCGCTGAACCTGCAAGGGGGACTCTGAACTCACAACGATAGCCGGTGGACCCCAAAAACAAAGGTCGGTGGCAGGTCCGAAGATAACTGCGAGACAGAGTCCCAATCAAACTGACGGACTAGGGGGCATCAACCCCCATACATGGGGTAAGGTGCCAATAGTAGCTGCCCCTGGAGGAGCGCTAATAGCAGCAAGAGCGGGAGGCTTAACCCCCCCCCCCCCCAACAAAGGGCCGACGGGACAGGAAAGGCATGGGAAATATGAGTTCATTTCTAAATCAAATTTTAGTTTGACTTCCTGTAGGAATGCTACGTACCAGTCAAATTAAAACTAATTTTGTCATTTACTATGTACATGTATCTACCTATTATTTGCTAGTTTTCCTAAAATACGCAACCATCGAGAACTTAAAATGTCACACCCGCGCATGCCAAACCCCAATACATCGCCTTCCCAGGGTCACGTGCACAACCACACGCCCATTATCTTCATCTTGAAACGAGCCGCCAGAGACAACGCTTCGGACATGTTGCCGGGGAAGGAGAGGGGATGGAGGGAATGACATAGGTAGAAACATAGCTTTGCATTGTCAATTACTTAGATCAGAACTAATTTTATTATTTACTTTATTTAAAAAATATGTATCTACATATTATTGCTTAGTCCTCCAGACATGCAAGCCTTCGAGAGAAAAAGTCACAATTGTGCATACGCCACCCCAAGACCAACGCTATACCCCTAGTTACGTATGCATCACACGCGCACGCATACTTCTTCTCTAACGAGCAGACACAACTTGGGACATGTTGCCAACAAGGAGAGGGGACGGACCCAGATAGCAAAGTATCTGGGGCCCATATGGGAATCATGTGGGCCTACTGGGGCCCATATGTACCATGTAAAACCCATATGTGGCTCATATGGTTTGTCCCACCTAGAACCCAGATAATAAAAACCATATGGGCCCCATGTGGTATCTATATGGGCGATGTGG
The DNA here is from genome assembly GCA_035222895.1 of Strongylocentrotus droebachiensis. Taxonomy (NCBI): domain Eukaryota; kingdom Metazoa; phylum Echinodermata; class Echinoidea; order Camarodonta; family Strongylocentrotidae; genus Strongylocentrotus; species Strongylocentrotus droebachiensis. Next base: position 5,759 of record JAVYIG010018046.1, read on the forward strand.
TCTTATTTCAGGGTCGACTGAGCCCAGATAGAAACATATAAAACCCATATGAGGCCCATATGGGTTTTCCCACCTAGAACCCAGATAATAAAACTATATGGGCCCCATGTGGTATCTATATGGGCGAAGTGGCATAATTATGGATCGACTGAGCCCAGATAGAAACATATAAAACCCATATGGGGCCCATATGGATTTTCCCACCTAGAACCCACATAATAAAACCATATGGGCCCCATGTGGTATCTATATGGGCGAAGTGGCATAATTATGGATCGACTGAGCCCAGATAGAAACATATAAAACCCATATGGGGCCCAGATGGGCCTTCCCACCCAGAACCCACGCATATGGGCCCCATGTCGGCCCCATGTGGGTTTTTGGTGGTGAAAATCGCACGTCGAGCATTGGCTGGGCCCAGCTAAAAACCAGGTGTATACCAGATGGGCCTTCCCACCCAGAACCCACAACTACCGATACATATGGGCCCCATATGGGCCCCATGTGGGTTTTTGGTGGTAAAAATCGCACGTCGAACATTGTCTTCACCCAGCTGAAAACCAGATGTATACCAGATGGGCCTTCCCATCCAGAACCCACAAGTACCAACACATATGGGCCCCATGTGGGCCCCATGTGGGTTTTATGGTGGTGAAAGTTGCACATCGAGCATCGGCCGGGCCCAGCTAAAAACCAGATGTATACCAGATGGGCCTTCCCACCCAAAACCCACAAATAACCCCCTTATTTGCATAATGAATATGGGGTGCGTGTACATCTATGTTTTTTTACAATTTATCTGAATTTACAGGATATTTCCGAATTACTGATGATTTAGTTATATGCAATTCATTTCGAAAATACTACAAAATGTAAATTGCTAATTATTAGGACATTTCACTACTTTGTATAAATTACATTTAATTAAACATGAATTAAGAAAAACACTAACTGTGAACTAAAATAGATTCAATAAAATACAAGTATATGGAAATGTCTCATCTCAACAAATTAACCAAGTCTTCTTAATACCAATGCCTTTACATTGGAAATTGTAGACGATGTGTTGTTGCCATTGGCAAAATTAATTAGTACAAGTGTTACATAACGTACTAATTATATCTGCTAATTGGGGCTTTCAACTGTTTGAAAGTTGTGCCAAATGGTACGACTGGTCCAGTTAAACCCAACTGGTAACCCTGGAAATTAAAATGGGATAAATGAATTCAACTGGGTAAAAATAGAACCCATTTAAACAATATGAAGCCCATTTAGAACTACATTGGCCCATATGGGACCATATCAAACCCACTTGGCCCATATGGATCCCATATAAAAACCCGCTTATAGCCCAAATGGGCCCCATATGGTTTACATGGGTACGATGTGGGCCTGCCCATATTTACCCCACGCGAAACCCTGGCCCATATGGGCCCCAGCCGGGGTGTACGGTGCAAAAAACACATGGGTCCCAGATGGGCCAAGTGGGGCCATACATAGCCCACATGGGCAACCCATATGGGGCCCATATGGGAGCAATGTGGGCCTGCCCATATTCAACCCACACTAAACCCACTTGGCCCAAATGGGCCCCACATAGGGTGTACATATGGGTCCCAGATTGGCCAAGTGGGGCCCATATGGGCCCATACATAGCCCAAATGGGCCACATATTGTTTACATGGGTACGATGTGGGCCTGCCCATATTTACCCCACGTGTAACCCTGGCACATATGGGCCCCAGACGGGGTGTACGGTGCAAAAAACACAAGGGGCCCAGATGGGCCCATATGGGCCCATACATAGCCCACATGGGTAACCCATATGGGGCCCAAATTTTAGCCCAGATAAGCCCATAAGTAACCCATATGGGCCCCAGATACTTTGTTATCTGGGGAGGGAGGGACATAGGTAGATACATAGATTAATATCGTAAATAATGAAACCAGTTCTCTGATTTAACTAATTTACCACATTATAACCGTATCTACCTATTATTGCTTAGATCACCACAAATGTAAAGGGGGGGGGGGCAGGCTGGACGTTGCCGAAAACAACGTCACCGAGGCAAACAATTCTTCACCTGCCGAAAATACCTAAAGTAAAACGGCTGTGATATAATCAAGAGAAATTCAACAGGCTGTTTCGCGGTGACGCAACAAATGCACCTTGAAAGAGAGCAGCGGGTAGCAATACCCGTATCAATTGTGAGCCCAAGGCTCGGCACCAGATAAACGGGTCAAAAGACCCGCAGACTGGGTCTCTGACGATCCACCAAAGATGGATTCCCAAGAAGCCAGACAAGGGCCCGCGGGGATAACAAAGAGTTGACTAACACTGCGGCAAGTCTTGGTTATTTCCAAAAAATAAACCAACGCCCATCGGAGACTATAAACCTCATCTCCGGTAACAGAGGAGAAATTAGCAAAACTAATCCGCCTATAAATAGCGCTTCAAACGTCTACGAAGACTCTAAGCGCTTGGCAGTGCAAATATTACTTCGGACCTCGAATCAAGGCCTGTCTGTTTTCTGAGAAAGCACCTTTTCCAAGACCTGGGGAGAGCAAGCAAAAGAGCTGAAACCTACAACCGGTCCGGACGAGGGCCACCAGCTTTAGGCGAAGGGGGCCTAACAAGAAACCCTACGCCACGCCCCTCTCCTCGGGAGTGATCCGGTGAGACACAGGGGCCGTAAAGAGATCGTCTTCCCTGCCCGGGAGAAGGTAAAGAGAAGAGAGAGACTCATCAGGGGAGAAGCTCTGCCCCAGTGCTCCAACACAGCCTCCGCGCACCTTGGGAAGGCCTAAAGTAGGAGCAAGCTACTGACCAGGAGAGCGAATTGCGCACCTATTTGCACATGTAGGGCAAATCAAAGCCCTCATGCCTGATCATCCTACATTTCCCAGAGGCCTGGGAAAATTTGAGGAGGGCGGGGAAATCGAAACCCCGACAAACTCCCAAAGGGAAGAGAGATGGTTCCCAGTGTCAGGGCTTCCGGAACCCGAGCCCAAGGGCAGAGCATAGGAAGTCGGTAAGAGAATCGAACGAACGGTCTCTAGCGGAGCCCACGCCGATACGAGAGGACCAAAGACCCCCGGGAAGAAACCACACTAAAGGGAGAAATTTACCTCCGGAGAGGCTATCTGCAACAGCTAGTTCTACGGGGGATATGCATGTAAACGAAATCCCTGGGACGAAGCCCGTTGAAATAAGGACCGTGCGAGCCAGCAAAGGATTGTCAGAATTGACAGGGCAATGTTACAATGCCGACGACGAGTCCAATCGTCGATGTGCGGAAGCACATTCCGGTCCCTGAGACCACCCTGCTTTGGCGATGACTGCCCAAGGGGGAGGCATCTGTCATGATAGAGAAACCAAGGCAGGGAAAAACAGGGCTGCTCGCGCCCAGACCACAAGCGAGCTGCTCTCTCGAGTTACGAGAGGAAGAATAATCCCTCAAGGAATGGAAAACCGAACCGAGAGAGGATCAATGCTCCAAGGAAAGCTCCGCAATCTTACAATTGATCAGAGAGCGCACATACTACGTGGGTGCAGAGGAAGCTGCCGCTGAACCTGCAAGGGGGACTCTGAACTCACAACGATAGCCGGTGGACCCCAAAAACAAAGGTCGGTGGCAGGTCCGAAGATAACTGCGAGACAGAGTCCCAATCAAACTGACGGACTAGGGGGCATCAACCCCCATACATGGGGTAAGGTGCCAATAGTAGCTGCCCCTGGAGGAGCGCTAATAGCAGCAAGAGCGGGAGGCTTAACCCCCCCCCCCCCCCCAACAAAGGGCCGACGGGACAGGAAAGGCGGAAAGCCAAAATCAGCACCTGGCAACCAGCGCCTAAAAGGTCTAATTGATGCCGGAGAAGCAACACCCGAGAATCAAATATCGAATTTGAGTCAGATGTGACCGGAGCCGGCTCAATGCCAGCCGAAGCACGGGTAAGGATAGCAGCTATTCCGCTTGAAACCGGGACGCCTGTCGGACCTACTGATAACCCCCAGTAGTCCGAATATTAGCTCCCATAGACATGGTGACAATTTTGACGCTAAAGCAGCCACACTTAAGAATTCGGAGAATACATCTGAATCCAAAAGCGGTGTGACCGGGTCCGGCTCAATGCCAGCTGGAGCACGGGGTAATAAATTTGACGCCGAACATTGGGCGTCTGTAGGAACCACTGGTAACCCCAGTTGCCCGAACGAATGAATCATCAAGCTCCGCCTGAGCGGATAAAGAAACGGCTGACTGAAGCTTTTGACGCCAAACCTTGGCCGTCAGATTACTACTTCGCCTCCTCAGCTCCAATCCAAGCCGGAGAACGAGCACTGGCGCTGCCGAACAGTCTAGCTTTTTGGCGTGTGGGACCGGGCCCTTATCTCCTCCCCGCTTCACAGAAAGTCTTAGCGAGCGTGGAGCCTTGGCGCTCCACGGTGGTGGATAGAACCACCTCGCTTGAGAAAAAAGGGTCACTTTGGAACATAATGCCGGATGTAAACCCAGGGTCACCTCCGCGCCTGACGCCGGCACGGATCGTTGCAAAGCAAAAACGCCACTGTCTGTGAGGCCTGCGTCTTTTACAAGGCTGGCCGTTCGAGTCAAGGCAGCACGGCTTGTAGCAGTCTTTGTATTCTCGGCGCCAGCCCTTTATAGACTGAAAAACTACTCACGGCGGATAGTAACAGCCCGACACGGCCTGAACCCGGCGGAAACGGTAGTTGTTTTTGAAAAGCCCCGAGGCTCCGCCTGAGCGGTAGGAGAAAAGGCCGACACTGGTGTAGATTTTGTCTTCCCCTCTTAGCTCCTGCCCCGGCCCAAGCTTGAGTGAACGAGCTCTTCCGCTTCTTACCCGTAGATACGGGGGAAGAAGCGAGCTTCGCAGCCTTGCTAGCTTTAGCTTTACGGCCGGTTTACCCGGGCCGACTCACTACAACGCTTCACAGGAATCCTTATACCCCCTACACATACACGGATTTTCCTTACGAGTCCTTAAGGATCGCCAATTCGTAGTCAATCGCAAGCATCCGTAAATAACTCGCCTGTATCCGTAAATAGCTCGTCACAACTGGCAACAACTCGCAGACACTCGTAAGGATCCGTGAAAGGAGAGGCACATTTTTGGACATGTCAACAATTTTTTTACGATTGTCCACGGATTCATTTGTCCGTAAATAACTCGTAAATAGCTAGTAATAATACGTAAGTATCGTAATCCGCTCGCTACAACACGTAACCGTAAATGACTCGTAACTATTTTTTTAACGATTTGTTTCGGTCAGTTTACGGATTATTAACGGATTATTACGAGTGCTTACGTGTTGTTTATGATTTTATTCGGGTCGTGTTACGATGGCTTTAAGGATTATTACGAGTTTTTTTGCGAGGACTTTACGTGTAGCTACGAGTACTTTACAAAAATATACGTATACTTTACGTATTCCAACGTATTGTTTACATTTGGGAGAAAGATATAAATGCTGAAAATTTGAACGCTTCATTTTCAGTTGTTATTTTTTTATTACAAGTCGTAAGGACTCGTAAATGCTCGTAACTATTCGTAAGAACACGTCAACAGGTCGTTACTAACACGTAAGTTGCACGTAGTTATCCGTGACAACTCGTAACAAATCGTGAAATTATATTGTAAGTATATCGCAATAACTCGTAATAATCCGTAACAAACCGTAAATGCTCGTAATAACTCGTAGCAACTCTTAAATCGGTCGTACAAGTGGCCAAATCGTAAGGATCCGTGAAAGATCCGTGATTTTGTGCGATCCGTGAGGACTCGTAAGAAAAATCCGTGTATGTGAAAAGGGTATAAGCGAGCACGGAACAAAAACAAGCTTTCCAAAGAAAGCAAAAAAAAAAAATCGACAAGCTATCCCTAAAGCGTCAATAGATATATAGTACAGTCAAAATATGAAAAAACCTAGAACTAATTGCAACAGAAATGATTCCACTTGCATATAATCTGGAATAGCCATAAAAACAACATACTCAAAGTTCACAAAAATTGAAGTGGTGGATCAGTGCCTAATTTGCATAAATTCAAAATGGCCGCCATGTCAGACCCTGGAAGACACACAAAACCTATTTTAGCCTAAATCTCTAGATCTGAGACACATAGAAAGCTAAACAAAGTGTCTTTACCCATGTTTGGGGGATCAAGAAACATGATAATAGCATTATCAGCAGCTAACAACTACTTCTTGACTCTTAATTTGCATAAATTTGCATATAATTAACCTTTTTAAAAGTCAAAATGGCTGCCATGTTGCATGTTATAACTATTTCTCATCAAATACTTATAGAAAGTTGATTATAGTACCCTTATCCATGTTTAGGAGGTCAATGAACATGATTATAGCATTATTAGCAGCTAACAACTACTCCTTGACTCTTAATTTGCATAAATTTGCATATAGTTAACCCTTTTTAAAGTCAAAATGGCTGCCATGTTGCATGTTTAAAACTATTTCTCATCTGATACTTATAGAAAGTTGATTTTAGTGCCCTTATCCATGTTTAAGGGGTCAAGGAACATGATTATAGCATTATCAGCAGCTTAGAACTACTCCTTGACTCTTAATTTGCATAAATTTGCATATAATTAACCCCTTTTAAATTTTAAATGGCTACCATTTTTGCATGTTTAAAACTATATCTCTAGATCTGATACACATAGAAAGCTAAACAAAGTGTCTTTACCCATGTTTGGGGGATCAAGAAACATGATAATAGCATTATCAGCAGCTAACAACTACTTCTTGACTCTTAATTTGCATAAATTTGCATATAATTAACCTTTTTAAAAGTCAAAATGGCTGCCATGTTGCATGTTATAACTATTTCTCATCAAATACTTATAGAAAGTTGATTATAGTACCCTTATCCATGTTTAGGAGGTCAATGAACATGATTATAGCATTATTAGCAGCTAACAACTACTCCTTGACTCTTAATTTGCATAAATTTGCATATAGTTAACCCTTTTTAAAGTCAAAATGGCTGCCATGTTGCATGTTTAAAACTATTTCTCATCTGATACTTATAGAAAGTTGATTTTAGTGCCCTTATCCATGTTTAAGGGGTCAAGGAACATGATTATAGCATTATCAGTAGCTTAGAACTACTCCTTGACTCTTAATTTGCATAAATTTGCATATAATTAACCCCTTTTAAATTCTAAACGGCTACCATTTGTTCATGTTTAAAACTATATCTCTAGATCTGATACACATAGAAAGCTAAACGAAGTGTCTTTACTGATGTTTAGGGGGTCAAGAAACATGATTATAGCATTATCAGCAGCTTAGAACTACTCTTTGACTCTTAATTTGTATAAATATAATTACCCCTTTTTAAAAAAGTCAAATTGGCTGCCATATGTTGCATGTTTAAAACTATTTCTCATCCGATACTTAATTTTAGTGCCCTTATTCATGTTTAGGGGTCAAGGAAAATAGCTCGGTAGAACTTAGGAATGTTTTAGTCTAACATTTTATAACCATAGTTACAGTTAAACAGGAACAAACCACCATTCTTTTAAAGATAAAAGAATTTGAAAACCATCCTTGTTTATCGGTTTCTTTTATTCTTTGAATCCAACACAATTGTTGTGCTCTGGCAGATGGCTGGTCCATTCCAAATAAATAATCCAGTGGTTGCAAAAACAATTTTCATTTTGTCGAGTAACAGCAACAGGGCCAGACGGAATCTCTGCCAGAATATTGAAGGAAACCGCCGATCAGATCTCCCCTGCGATCACCCTGCTTTTCCAAGCCTCCCTTCATCAAGGATGCGTTCCATCAATGTGGAAGAAGGCACTTGTAGTTCCCATCTACCAGAAGGGCTGCAAGTCATCCCCGGTTATCTACAGGCTGATTTCACTGACCGCGATCTTATGCAAGCTGTGTGAGCATGTTGTTCACTGTGCAGTTAGTTATCCACCACCTCATACATCATGACATTCTATCTGACAATCAGCATGGCTTTCGGAGCGCCGTTCTTGTGAGACACAACTGATCCTCACCATCCATGACCTTGCTAGAGGACTGGACGACAAGGGTCAGTATGATGTAATCCTATTAGACTTTGCTAAGGCCTTTGACAAGGTCTCTCTCAAACGACTCCTTCTCAAAGCCAAACATTGTGGTATACACGGCCTTACTCTTCAGTGGATCCAGAACTTCCTGACTGGCCGTACCCAACAAGTCATACTGGAGGGATCAGCTCTGAAGCCGAAGTCACATATGGCGTACCCCAGGGTAGCGTCCTGGGTCCATTGTTATTTTTGATCTACATCAATGACCTACAAGATTGCATTAGGCATTCAACCACACGCCTTTATGCTGACGAATGTCTGCTCTACAAACCAATCAGATCGACCCAGGACTGTGACAAACTGCAAGAAGATCTAGACAGGCTCCAGGAATGGGAGAAGATGTGGAAGATGGAATTCCATCCCTCAAGTGCCAGGTCTTGCGAGTGACCAACAAGAAGAAGCCACTCCTTGGCCAATACACCATCCATGGTCATCAGCTGGAGCAGGTCAACTCAGCCAAGTACCTCGGGGTCCACATTGATCAGAAGCTGAAATTCAATGCCCATGTAGATGCCGGAGTCAAGAAGGCAAACTCTGTATGTGCCTTCCTGCGCCGTAACTTTCGACACTGCAACCAAAAGATCAAGGAGGCTACGTATGTCACATACACTAGGCCCATAGTGGAGTATGCTGCAACAGCGTGGGATCCAAACACCCAAAGAAACATCAACAAAGGTCGAAATTGTTCAACGCAGGAGTGCGCGGTACGTCTTTGGCGACTACGATCGTACCAGCAGTGTTACATCTATGACGAACAAACTAAAATGGCCCTCGCTAGTTAGTAGACGTCTGCAAAGCCGTCTTGCAATGCTGTATTGCATCCGCTTTGGTCTTGTTGACGTTGAATGGCAACAATACCCTAAGGCAGCAACATCTGTAACAAGAGGTCACGGATCCCGCTTCAGAGCGACACTGTGTACTAGCCAAGCATACATCAGCTCCTTCTTCCCCAGAACTACCAAGGACTGGAACAACCTTCCAATAGATCCAGCCTGCTCACTCTCCCTTGAGGCATTTAAGTCCTCACTTGGGAAGAAGCAACCCCTAACATGCCCCCACAGGATTAAAAGTTTTTACTTGCACCCTGTACATATATGCACAAGGATCCTGGCCAGCAGGCTCACATATGCTCCTCACATACACACACAGTGAGCAGTCTTCAAGGCCTTGAAGCAGCACTTTTATTGGAAGAAATATAAATGTAAATGGTAGATACTTTTGCAAAATGGTTGAGACATTAAGAAGCACAACTTCTAATTCTTATCTTTATCCACAGGTTGCCAGATAATCAACCATAAACATTTGCACCTTACATCCAATGATTGATAAATGCATCATATTCTAATATGGATGCTCATTTGTTTTCATGATTTTCTTTCTACTTTGCAAATTAATGTCATCAAGTTGTATTTGGTATAAATGCATAGGTCCTTATTTTAATCAGAAAGCATTCCTAGCAAACTGTTAAGAACCATTCTAATTTTCTGAACACTAGGTGAGCCTTGTCATTTTGCTTAAGTTTAAAACAAAGTTTTGGAATGTTGATGATATTTGAAAAAGAACCCCGGTAGAATAGCAGGAAAAGTAGAACGATAACTATTTTTATCAGAAATGATGTTTTATCTTATAGTAATTTATGTGATCTTATCCTAGTTTATGGCAACTGCGTATGGAGGTCCCAATACTAACGGTTCCTTAACCATAGAAACAGGGAATCTGCTCAGTTCCATTAAAAATTAAAAAAATCTCAGAACAAAAAAATAAAGAATTAATTACGCTTTGTGGAAGCCTATTTAAGTTTAATGAACCTAATAATATTAAATTGTATGCAATTATGCAAATATATGTAAATATGTAACTATTTATACATTATATGCAAACCATTTGTAAATATAATGTAGATTCGGTGATAATTTAATTTGATAATAATTCTATCATCAAGTTATATTACCATAAGGACTTGGGTAAGACACCAAGTAAATGTTCTCAATAATAGACATTAGCTATGAGTCAGATTATTCAGAGTTCTGGTGCTTCTTTGCCATTTTCTTGCCTTTTAACTAAATGTTAAATTTTCAATGTTTTATGTTATTTAAATATCTTAATAAATGCAATATTTTCTGTGTTCAATGGAATAATGTAATAATTGTTAATTAATCTATAAATACAGTTATTGTTAGTATTATTGATCTCATTATTTGAATTTTATTCAAATTGTAATAGTCTATTCAGTGTAGCTGCAGTTTTTACTTAACAACGGTATTCCAAAGTTTATTCTGAAATCTCATCATTTAGGCGAAATATGATATATAGCTTACTAGGGTTTTTTAATATTCGCAATTACACTATAGAATTTGTATTTATCCAATAATTCTAAGTAAGCCTATTGTAATATTGTAACTATGAAATCAGTATAACTGCAATTTTTTAATTAGTGATGATATTCAAAAATTCATTTGTGCAATATACCCTATTAGTAAGCTGTGGAATATGCAATTTGCAACTTGAAATGACACAGTGATTCTCATATCATGTGTATGTTTTTGCTTTAAATCCATCACGCTATATGACTGAAGCTTATTTTTATATTTTAAAATGGACGAATAAACGAATTGAATTGAAGTAAATGGTACAGTCAAGTTTGTTAACCTAAGAAAATGGTTAAAACACCAAACTTTAAGGAGAATTCCACCCTGATTAGAAGTTGGTATTTACAGAAGCAAAACAATTAAAGAAACAGATCAGTGAAGGTTTAAGCAAAATACAAGAAGAAATATTAAAGAAAATTATGAATTTTTGAAGTTGTAATCAAGCAAACATAAATTGGCAACACCGTGACGTATATTGTGAGCTACTCTAAAGAAAATATTAAATCATGCATGCACCTTAAATATATAATCATTGCTCATATGTTCCTTGACCCCTAAACATGAATAAGGGCACTAAAATTAACTTCTTATAAGTATCAGATGAAAAATAGTTTTAAACATGCAACATAATTATGGCAGCCAATTTGACTTTAAAAAAGGGTTAATTATATGCAAATTTATACAAATTAAGAGTCAAAGAGTAGTTCTAAGTTGCTGATAATGCTATAATCATGTTTCTTGACCCCCTAAACATCAGTAACGACACTTCGTTTAGCTTTCTATGTGTATCAGATCTAAAGATATAGTTTTAAACATGAACAAATGGTAGCCGTTTAGCATTTAAAAGGGGTTAATTATATGCAAATTTATGCAAATTAGGAGTCAAGGAGTAGTTCTAAGCTGCTGATAATGCTATAATTATGTTCCTTGACCCCCTTAACATGGAAAAGCGCACTAAAATCAACTTTCTATAAGTATCAGATGAGAAATAGTTTTAAACATGCAACATGGCAGCCATTTTAACTTTAAAAAAGGTTAATTATATGCAAATTTATGCAAATTAGGAGACAAGGAGTAGTTGTAAGCTGCTGATAATGCTATTATCATGTTTCCTGATCCCCCAAACATGGGTAAAGACACTTCGTTTAGCGTTCTATGTGTATCAGATCTAGAGATATAGTTCTAAACATGAACAAATGGCAGCCATTTAGAATTTAAAAGGGGTTAATTATATGCACATTTATGCAAATTAGGAGTCAAGGAGTAGTTCTAAGCTGCTGATAATGCTATAATTATGTTCCTTGACCCTCTTAACATGGAAAAGCGCACTAAAATCAACTTTCTATAAGTATCAGATGAGAAATAGTTTTAAACATGCAACATGGCAGCCATTTTGACTTTAAAAAGGGTTAATTATATGCAAATTTATGCAAATTAAGAGTCAAGGAGTAATTGTAAGCTGCTTATAATGCTATAATCATGTTCCTTGACCCCAAAAACATTGGTAAAGACACTTTGTTTAGCTTTCTATGTGTATCAGATCTAGAGATATAGGCTAAAATAGGTTTTGTGTGTCTACCAGGGTCTGACATGGCGGCCATTTTGAATTTATGCAAATTAGGCACTGATCCACCACTACAATTTTTGTCAACTTTAAGTATGTTATTTTCATGGTTTTTCCAGATTATATGCAAGTGGAATCGTTTCTGTTGCAATTAGTTCTAGGTTGACCCCTTTTTCTTCATAGTTTGACTGTACTAATATAAATGAGTAGCAACAAAGGCCACTACGAACAAAGAGTCAACGAACTATCGCAGCGTCAACAAAATATCCTAAATGAGTAGTGAATTAAAACCACTACGAACAAAGGAATCAACAAGGAATCAACAAAATATTCAAACACCAAGGTATGCACAATAAATTCCGTAACAAGTCGAGCTATACACACCCACAGCCGACTAGTAGTTCAGGCATTATTTGATATGACCTCCCACTAATTGCAACAGAAAGTCTGTCAAGTGTTTTATACCCAGAAAAATATCCTGTATAACATATCAAAACTCTTAAGGAATCCTGGCGGGGAAAGTGCCATGGCGGCCATTTTTTTCTCAAAATGGCCGCCATAAATCTGATATTTCCCTATATCTCTGCTTCTAAATAACATAGAGCTTTGATTAAAGTGCTAAACATACATATTCAGGGACAAGGAATCAAATAAAACACATTTCAAGACGTTAAACCTGGCCAAAAAGCCGAAACAATCGCGCCTACGGAAGCCGAACGGAAAAGGCTACCAGACGAGAGTCGTAAAGGAACTTCGCGAAGCCTCTATGAATCTGAGCTACAAACCTAGAGGCTCTCTCGGAGAGCCCCGAAGCCTCAGCGTCGTCCCAGACAGACCACCGTGGGACGAAGATGTAGGAGCCCAACAGAGGCAGGGATACTAGGCCTGGCCGCAGCGGGAGAGGGAAAGATGGTCCGTCCACAAGAGACAGAAATCCGAAATCACTGATTAGAAACCCGCCGGAAACGGGAAACCCAACGGGGAGCTCGTTGCCTCAAAACAGCAGCGACGGACTTTGATTACCCGCAGGGTTAGCTGGGGAAATGTGTCCGAGAGATAATGCCCAAGAGAAGCCTGCGCAACAGTCCTAATGGACTGGTCAGCCGCAGGGCTTAGCTCCACTGAGAACCAATCACAGATGCCGAAGCCAACTGCGAGATAGGGTCCGAAACAGGCCCGCGGCCCGGGAAAAAACATATTCCAGATGGGAAAGATTGGTCCCGATCCAGCTACACATTCCTCCCTCGGGGGAGTAGCAAGGGTAGCGGGAGAAGAGAGCCTATCCACCACCAACGGGCAAAAGGCCTCCGGAGGAGGGTGGCCATAGTACAGAGCCTCTCAGAGGCCGAGCTCAGCAAGACGGTTCCCGAAACTAAATCGGGTACCGGATTACACCAGACAAGTGTAACTGGACTGAGACAAGACACACCCGGAGCAGGGGTCAAGCCATCACCCCCCCCCCCCCCAGGGGAATGATGGGACCAGGGTAAACTCAGTTGCCCAACAAAATGCTTCGACACAGTGAGAAGCTCAGTCTGAACGGCTGCAAAGAAGGCAGGCTGAGGTCTAAATATACAACAGTCCACTCCGTCTAAGGCTAAATACATCTTACCCCTCGCCTAAGCGTCGGGTGACGAAGCCTGCTGAAGGGCCTTGCTAAAGCTGGTAGGTTTGGCTATAGGCTCAGCATGGTCATCACTACCACGCCTCACCGCATCAAAGGCTGAAAGAGCTCGGTGCGAGAAGCCTACGTGTGACCGGAACCTTTCTGTTGAGGGGTGAACCGCAAGACAGAGCCCAAGTCAGACTGACGGGCTAGGGGCACCAATCCCCAAGGGTAAGGGAAGCCACCTGAAGCAGCTGCCGACTCCCTAACTGGAGGAGCACCAAGGGCAGCAGGAGCTAAAGGCCCAATTTCCATCGACGGGCCGATGGCACAGGGTGGAAAGCCAACAGAAGCACCGGGCAACTCGGACTTAAAGTGTATAACGGATGCCGGAGCACCAACAACCGAGAAATCAAAAAACGAAATAGATCCAGGTGTGACCGGGGCCGGCTCATTGCCGGCCGAGGCATGAGTCCGGGGTAGGAGCTCAGCCTCCGCCTGAACCCCGGATGCCTGTCGGGTCTACTGGAACCCCAGTCGCCCGAACATTCGCATCATCAATCCACGAAGCCCAGCCTGAGCGGCTAGAGAAAACACCGACTGAAGCGAAGACTTAACTCAGTCTTCTCTGCCATTGACCTAGCCGGAAGCTTGACGTCAGAACGCTTGCGCTTCCTACCCGATGACACAGGGAAAGAAGCGAGCTTATGCTAAGTTCACACCGACGCCGAATTGATGGCGCATTAAATCGGCGAGCAAAGCGGCGGCAAAGCGTAACAAAGCTTAATTAAAGCGTAAAGACCGTAATAGAGCGTGATAAAGCTTTGAGCAATTCGGGACAAGCTATACAGGGTTAAAGCAATCATATTATGATTGCTTTAACCCTGTATAGCTCGGGCTATTTTGAAAGTGCATAGCTTGGGGGGGGGGGGGGGGGGCTAATTTGCCAATTTTGGCTAGTTTGCCCCCCTAAGATCTCGGCAGTTCCCGATCGCAGCAAAAATGTAGATGCATGTTAAGTTGAGTGAATAGAATATTATGGTAGTTTCAATTTCAATAATTTGCATGTTTATGGTAATTCATGCAATTAAAGTCTAAAATTCAATTTTTTACCAATAAATTATGATGTTCTTCATATTTAAACATTCGTTTTCAATACATATATTCTTTAGACCAATTGGAACAATAATACAGTTAGGCCAAGAGCATTATTTAAACATGGACATTTCTCATAACAAGCTGAATTTTTCAGGATAGGTCCAGGAATATGTCTAGAATAACATACTAAAAGTCCTCATAAATCCTCTTTAAGCGTTTTCCGCAATCAAAGATGGCGTCCAAAATGGCCGCCATTTCCTACATTTCTTATAACTATCCAACCAGATAACCCAAATACAAAATTTAAATCTCTAAATATATGTTTTTTAGCATAAGAAACTCAATAAAATAAATGTTGATGAATTTTGAAACACAAAAGTAGCTATAAACCACTTTAGCCGTTTCCGAAATCCAAAAGGGAGCCCAAAATTGCCGCTATTTCCTGATTTTCTAATAACTTTGCAACTAGATAACCCAAATACCAAATTTAAATGTCTAAATATATGTTTTTTAAGCATAAGGAACTCAATCAAATACTTATTAATACATTTTGAAACACAAAAGTAGCATTAAAACCACTTGAGTCCTCCCCGAAATTCAAAATAGCGCCCAAAATGGCCGTTATTTTAAATTTTATCTCATTGTACTATTTAGATACGTTATGAATTTAATCAAATGTCTATACTAGAAAAGCACCTTTAAAATACATATCAGTACAAATAAACCTTTCATTAAATTATTAAATACTTCTTATACATAAAGTATACACACCCACCCACCCACATATACATATGGCTGCTTCCATCTTCCTCAACGACATCAGACTGACAGTGTGCAACCGTGAAGAGTACTCAACGTTAATAGCTAAAGCGTTTATACATAATGACTGTAAGATAGGTTCGGTATGGATGTTGCTTTGCTGCAGCACTAGCTGGAGGTAGACTTTATAACTGTCCGTTTGTATGCATTGTGACGGTAGTCATCAAGAGATTCAAAACTACTGGCCCCATAAAGGCTTCCCCGGCTCTTTTTACCTCGTCACGGGTGCTTCCACTGTCTGCGAATGTATCAAGCAAGTCATAGTCAAGTTTCTTGTGGACCATATTGAAAGTTTTACGCTTGCCCTGACGGTAGATTGCAAAGACCGCATCACATCCTGTCACAGCATAAAGAAACATCAGGTGATTTCTAGTGTCCCTATGGCAATGCTAAATTTCATGAATGTTGAAGACCGGGAAGGGATTACTGCGGCATAGCATGTGCATATCTGTTGGAGTGGTTGCCCGAGCAACTAGCATGGCCAGTAAGTCTGTGTCCGTATCAACGACAACAACTGGCACCTGTTCTGACTCTGCTACTGCTAGTACTGTGGAGACAATCAGGGTGGTGACATCCGCTTTTTCCTGCTTGATGCGTATACATGTACCAACCATGATCATTTTGTCACGTAGAGTTTGTATAAGTCTCATCTTATTGTTGCTGTTGGCTAGGAAAGCTGCTTGAGTTGTGCTTTTTGGCATATTATCATTAAATAAAGAGGTACATTTCTGGGTTATTCGTCTCTGCTCAGCTACCTTTGTCGAAGTTGCCCTTCCATATTCATCGAACACCACCGTCAAATGAGCTCCATAATGCATACGGCTGTATGAGTTATATGACTGAACACATTCAGCATAGGTTGGCAGTTGTGGCCAAACTACTGATTGCAGTAGGTGACCACCATCTTATAAAACAAAGAGAACATTTATGGTAGGTTGGATTGCTTGGTGAACTACTTCAGCAGGAGACCCAGAAAACTCTTTGTTGGCTTCCGTATCACCCCATCTTTGAAAGGGAAAGTGCCTTGAAATAAGTTCTAAAGCAAAGAACGATTCCATCTCAGTGTTGTTATTCAGGACACATGTGATTCTGTTGAACAGTAGCGTTGGTTTGACCTATGTGCTTTGTTCCCTGATTTTCACTGTCTTACTCTTGGCACCAATGGTCTTCACCTTGTCCTTATAATGTACGTAGCTTGATATCTGTAAACTTCCTATCATGCATTAGTTTCGGATGCTGCTAGTAGGCCGATTTCTACAGGTTAATCACAATTAACAGATGAACTAGCGACTATGCCAGTTAACAAGGAGACCAGGCAATAAGTTTCATATCCTGCAAATTGTGATGTGCATGCAGCCATCCAACAAAGATACATATATCTGTATTGTCTCTTGACCTGGTACTTTGGTGTATGTCTTTATGCCGTTCTGATGTACCAGTGTGTACTCCGGTGAACTGTTCCAGTTCTTCACATAATATGAACACAGCGAGGAAGTGCATGAACCCAATTTGCCAATGTACTGTCTGTGATTCCACGTCCACGGGTCATTCCTCTAGATGTTTTCAGCTGCCGCATCAGGAACTGTTCAATT
>JAVYIG010018047.1:0-22920 GCA_035222895.1 Strongylocentrotus droebachiensis
GTTTAATACACTCAAGGAAAAAAATCCTACACGATTCCAGTTCCATTTGAAAGGAAATAATTAATATTTTCATGGAATAGGTTTTCTCAATTATTCTAATCTAGAAAAGAAAATGAATTGACGATGTTTTTTTAAGTTGGATTCATAGTGGCCAAGTGCGGAATTGCAAAACAAAATGTAACAATGAAAAGTTAATCTTATGGAAGAGTAAGTTCGTTTTAGCTTTCATATCAAGTTAATGAGATGGCGGAGCTATCCGGTAAAGATTAAGACTTAATAGTTTGTGAGCTTTTCTCAGTCTCTGATGGTCACTTTAAAATAATACCAAAGTAGAAATGCCCCCCCCCCCCTGAACATGATTGCTCTTGAAGAGTTGAAGTACTTCCATATTCGGCAGAGTAGTAGTAGCTAAAGTGTTTGGATCAAACAGTCAATGACGAATGTGCGTGTAGTCCCATATACCCCTTTCTGTGTCAAGATCGTGTGATCTACGCCAAGATTAATGTAACATTTAAAAACTTCAAAATCTATCCCTCTGTACAACATTTAACGGGAATTAATAGGAATTTATAGTAAATTTGTAAAATATTAATCTGTATAAATATGTAAGCATGAAATTGTATTTTGTGTTAGCTGTAGTGATAAGCGCATAGAGAGACCTTCCAGTCTATTTCGCAATTTAAAAGTCCATCTTTATTTTGTTTATCATTATTTGAATCTATTAATATTATAATTATCATTATAAAGATCATATTTTTATTATCATTATTATTCTTATGATCATTAACATCATTACTATAACTATCATTATCATCATAACTATAACTACCATTATACAATAATCAACCTTTCACAATGCCACTGCTTGACACCAGTACTCGGCTGTATGTCTAAAAGAACTTACTGGATGTAGGTAGGGTTTTCATAAACTGCAGCCTGGTCTGTTGAAGGGTTTCATAAACTGCAGCCTGGTCTGTTGAAGGGTTCACCTTTCTAATAAAATAAGCAAATAAATAAAAATAGAAAGAGCGATAGAAAGTTTGAGGATGAAAGAAAAGGTCATCATAATAATGAAAATGAAGTATACAAACAAACGGGATAATATCGAAAATATATCGCTAGTGGTAGTCGTTTGTCTCGCAATGTTGGTCAACAAGGGATCTAAAAGATCACGACGTTTCGTGCGCCGCTGCAACACTTTGTCAGGTGATCGCCGTAGAGTATAACAAACGCTTGCTTACAATATATGTTATTACCTGACGAAGTGTTTGCAGCGGCGCACAAAACGTCTTGATCTTTTAGATCCCTTGTTTGACATTGCGAGACGAACAAATATCACTAGCGATATTATTTTCGATACTACATCCGCAATGAGTAATATATTTAGCATTATTAAACGGGATAATGCTAAATAATTATGTGATGATGTTAGGTAAAGCTCGTGATAGAGGGTAAGAGGACACTTTGTTTTATTTTTTGGGGTCTCAAAATTTGAAAATTTGACATTTTGCTCCGTTGGGGGGGGGGGGGGGGTAAGGTCAACTTTTTTAGGTCAGCCATTGGTACAATTTTTTTTTTTTTTTTTTTTTAATAATATAAAAAAAAGGAGGGGGGGGGTTTCATCCAAAATACACACATAAAAAATACCAAAGGGGGGGGGGGGGTTGTACAAACCCCCTCCCCCCCCCCCCCCCCCTCCCCCCCCCCCCCCCCCCCCCCTGCGTACGCGCCGGACCTTTGCAGTAATATCCTACGAATTTTTAGCCTTAACACGAAACTCAACATTCCAACAACCTAAACTTAACCCTAATAAGGCCGGGGGGGGGGGGGGGGGCCATTATGGCCCCTCCCCTCCACAATTTTCCTGATTGTTCGAGAACGCATTATGAGTGGCGCTTCGCCGCTCGCTGACTTTTTTCTTTAGAGTCTTGTGCATCTTTAAAAAAAAAAAAAAAAAATCAGACCTATAGTTACAAGGTCACGTGACCTTTTGTCTTGGCATGTCAGCCCGAAAATCGCTCATTTTTGTGATTTGTGTACAAAACATATGGAAATGTCATTTTTCCTAAAAATAGATCAAACATTGGTTATTGGGTCTTGTTTAAAGTTTAGGTGGTTGTTTTTGGAGTCAAAATAGTTGAATTGTAGGAAGAAATGAAAAAAAACAAAAAACAATAACATAAATAAGTGAAAAAAACAATGAAATACATAAGAAATTATCAAACAAGAGATAACATAAGGAATAAGCTGGCTCTTCCAATTTTTTTTGTCGTATTATTGTTCCAAATGGTCTAATGAATATATGTAGTGAAAAAGAATGCTTAAATATGAATAATATAGGATTTATGGGTAAAATGTGATTTATGACGTTATTTGCATAAATTACCATAAATATGCAAATGAGGGATTTTTTTCAAAAATTGAAATTATCATATTGTTCTATACACTTCACTTGACATGCGTGCAAATTTTCGCGGAGATCGGCCGTTTCACGGCCGAGATCTTAGGGGGGGGGGGGGGGGCCATTATAGTAAGACTTCAAATAGCCCGGCCTCATTAGGGTTAATGCTAATCCAAAACCTAACCTACAAGCCAATAATTGTAACACTAACCCTCACCCTCTAATTTAAGGAAAATAATATTCTGGTTTGATAAAGAGCTTAATATACAGACAATGTGGATTAATTTCTTGCTATAAAGAACGTTAGTGCCTTACAATGATTCGAGCCCTCAACCCTTGGATTGAGAGACATGACAAGGTAACGAACCACTATACCATGACACATCCACAAATGTCGGAGCACCTTTGAGACGCCCTGTACAAGGACACACAAATGTAGGTATAGCTGAAATACCATGATAGCAAAGACTTCTTGACAGTCAACCTAAATCAATGTCAATAGCCCTGTCAATCAATTATTAATACCTGCGAACATTACACGTAATACGTGATCCCAATATGGTTTATATTGGATGTACAATATGTTATCAAAATTGTCTGCAGTTGCTTTTTTGAAGGTCATCACTATTTTGAAGGTCATTGTTATTATGATGACAGTGCTTTTTTTATTTCTTTGGCGCCAACAAACAATGTAGCATACCTGCTCGACGGTGGACGTTTCTTTGGTCGGCAGATCAAAATGATGACAGTCATGATCAAAACGATCAGTATTACCGATCCCACAGATATTCCGATGATAGCGGGCGTCGAAAGAACTGTAGGGAAAGAGGAAATGATTTACTTTATTCTTGACTTAAAAACTTTATATATGTACTGATATTTGTATTTTATCTGTTAGGATAACTTTGCAGTTTTTAGTATTTAGTTATATAAAAAAGGGGTAAGAAAAAAGAAAAAAAACATTATTTCATACAGGATCCAGATCGACTACCTAAAGTTTAACATCTTAACAGAAGAAAAATAAAAGTTAAAACTTATACATCCCAATGTTATTTTACCTCATCTAGATTTTGCGGACATAATATGACAATCTCCTTATGGAAAATATATAAATCAATTACAAAAGCTACAAAATAGATTAGGAAGGACTATTCTAAAAAATAAAGCCTCAATTACATTTTTCTTTTACTTCAATGCATGAAATACTGCGGGTGGGAGACTTTGAAATCTCACCAGAAATTCTATATCAGTGCAATGATGTTTAAAGTCCTCAATAGTATGGCACCATATTATTTAACTGTAAACAAATTGTATATCCCAATACCTTATCAGCTATGGGTACAATAATCTTTCCCTTCCCAGATCCCGAACAAACAACTGCAAACGCCCCTTTTCTCTACAGCACGGGTGGCCAACCTTTTAGAGCTCGCGGGCCACAGCTAACGATTGGGATAACTTGGCGGGCCATAGGTAGTCTTCTCCCCCCCCCCCCCCCCCAAAAAAAAAAAAAAAAAAAAAAACTCATGTAATACGTGTACACACCTGCAATTTTGCAAAAAACAAACAAGGAAACAACAAAATCAGTGAAGAAAAAAAAATGGCGGGAGAAAAGGGCTACAAGTTTCAAGACAAGTATGGCATTTCAAACATATTTCTCGATTCACAACATTAATTTGTATATGTACAAACTGAAATTAACTCGGCGAGTGATGTTCATGCCCAGGGGGATACTCAGAGTTGGCTTGGACGGGTGTGTGCCGCTCAAGCCTCGAATCCCCCTACCCCTTATTAGGGGTCATTTTTCTCGAAGAAAAGACCCATTTCCAGAATTTTTGGTCTTTTGGGGGTGTTTGCATGGCAAACGCCCGAAAATTTCCAATTTTTTTCTCGAAGAAACGGACCCATTTTTAATGGAATTTTTGTTAGAAGTGGGACCCATGTTTATGGATTTCTTGTGTGACAAAGTCACCCATATGTGAATACCCCCCCCCCCCCCCCCCTCCGGGTGTTAATGTCGTTAATGTAATGTAATGAGAGGAAATTTTAGGAGTTTTGTATCAACGACGTAGCGATTCAATATGTTGTGAAAGAGAGATAGCTGTTTGTAAATGTTTAACCCTATTTCATGGGGGCCCCATTTCATTTATGAACTATTTTTATTATCACTTCTTCAATGCTCCGCGGGCCGCACCAGAAAAGCTCGCGGGCCGCATGCGGCCCGCGGGCCGCAGGTTGGCCACCCGTGCTCTACAGGGAGGGGGTGGGGGATAGGATATACGATATCATTTCCATTCATGTTAGCAATTGTATATCTCTCCCTTTATTCAAACGATCTCTTTTACAACTAATCTAATTAATACCGTCAGACCTTAACATAATATATTTAAATACTATTGTTCATCTTGTTTTGTTTTTTTTGTCCTTTTTTCTTTCTCGATCTTGATTTTTCTTCTATTTCTTTCTGGTACCCATGGGCTTTTCAGCTTTTCGTTTTCTCATTTTATTTATTTTTATTGTGCCTTATTTCGTTCTTAATATTTAAAACAAATCTTATGCCATGAGATTTTTTACCCTTGCTTATGTAAAATTGATATTCTATTTATGTTTTAAACATTGTATAACTTTTTGTTATTCTCTTTTGATTGGTTAGTTCCTATGACGAAAAAACAACAGATTAAAACAAACAGGTAAAGGCTCCTTCAACATTGACCTGAATAAATTGCTTACCTGTCCCAAGTGGCGTCATAGTCTCACTGATGCATGTCGGCATATCGCCAGCACTCCAGGTACCATCTGATTGGCAGGTTAAGTTGACCACGTGACTCATTTCGAAGCCGGCATCGCACACGAATCTTGCCACGCCCCCTACCATGTAGGTTGTCACGATGGCACTTCCGTTAACAGGGGCGGAAAGAGTTGGGCAACTCACTTAAGAAATGATAATTAGAACAACATATTAACGAAGGGAATACAGGTACACAATAGCGTAAGGCCACTCGCTGTTGCTCGCATTCACTGGTTGTCACTCGTATCTGCTCGTAAGCGATTTGACCTTGCGTTTGCTTGCGATAGTTTAGAAATTTGAAAACTAGCGAGCGGCCAACGCAGGCCTATATGCTAGTCTGCGTATTGAGTACGTAGTAAGCACGTTTCATTGCGCTTTATTGGGTATGAATGCCTATGTCCGCGTTCGGGCAATACGCAGCAATACGCAAGTCAAATACGCAAATGTGTGAATGAGGCATAAGTATTTCCTCAGTCACACCTTTGCGTTTGTTGCTGCGTATTGCTGCGCTCTGCGCGCGGGGTATATCAATACGCAGCCGTGCCCAGCAATACGCACTAAATTTGAAGGTAGCAGCCACTAATGCGTATCTAGCTCGTAGGTAGCTCGTATGCCGCTCGTACAAAGACTGCCTACGGTTGCCTATGGCCACGCTATATCTCGCTGTTGCTCATAGCAGTACGATTCAATACGCAGTTTGCTCGCCATGTTGCGTATGTAGCTCGTTTGTTGCTCGTTAGCCGCTCGCACCAGTTGGTCTCGTCGCGTGTTCGCTCGCTCTAGCTCGTCTGTTGTTCGTTCTGATGCGTGTCGGCTCGCGCTACAGTGTACCAGCTCGTTCGGACTGCGGCATTTGTAAAAATACTAGTCATTTTGCGGGACTGGGCATAAACATCTTAGCTTCTGACAATTCTACATCTACAAGAAAAATAAATCTGATGACAATAATGGCCCTGCAGCAGAGCTCTGCTTTAGAAAAGCTTAAGCTTTTGGTTCAGCTGAAACAAGAGAGGCGAATGAAGATTATGAGCAAGGAAAGCTGCTAAATGAGTTGCTTCAACGAAGTATCCCACGGAGTTGTTGGGTGCGGTCCTGGATCAGGATGAGGGAGCTGGAAGACGAGGAACAAGAGGCATTCAGGAACGAGGCCACTCGCTGTTGCTCGCATTCACTGGTTGTCACTCGTATCTGCTCGTAAGCGATTTGACCTTGCGTTTGCTTGCGATAGTTTAGAAATTTGAAAACTAGCGAGCGGCCAACGCAGGCCTATATGCTAGTCTGCGTATTGAGTACGTAGTAAGCACGTTTCATTGCGCTTTATTGGGTATGAATGCCTATGTCCGCGTTCGGGCAATACGCAGCAATACGCAAGTCAAATACGCAAATGTGTGAATGAGGCATAAGTATTTCCTCAGTCACACCTTTGCGTTTGTTGCTGCGTATTGCTGCGCTCTGCGCGCGGGGTATATCAATACGCAGCCGTGCCCAGCAATACGCACTAAATTTGAAGGTAGCAGCCACTAATGCGTATCTAGCTCGTAGGTAGCTCGTATGCCGCTCGTACAAAGACTGCCTACGGTTGCCTATGGCCACGCTATATCTCGCTGTTGCTCATAGCAGTACGATTCAATACGCAGTTTGCTCGCCATGTTGCGTATGTAGCTCGTTTGTTGCTCGTTAGCCGCTCGCACCAGTTGGTCTCGTCGCGTGTTCGCTCGCTCTAGCTCGTCTGTTGTTCGTTCTGATGCGTGTCGGCTCGCGCTACAGTGTACCAGCTCGTTCGGACTGCGGCATTTGTAAAAATACTAGTCATTTTGCGGGACTGGGCATAAACATCTTAGCTTCTGACAATTCTACATCTACAAGAAAAATAAATCTGATGACAATAATGGCCCTGCAGCAGAGCTCTGCTTTGCAAAAGCTTAAGCTTTTGGTTCAGCTGAAACAAGAGAGGCGAATGAAGATTATGAGCAAGGAAAGCTGCTAAATGAGTTGCTTCAACGAAGTATCCCACGGAGTTGTTGGGTGCGGTCCTGGATCAGGATGAGGGAGCTGGAAGACGAGGAACAAGAGGCATTCAGGAACGTTTTGAGGCTAACCCCTGAAATGTTTTAAGAGTTAGAGCAGAGACTACATGAAAGACAGGAGAAGTGGGACACCTTCTTCAGGAAAGTCCTCTCGCCCGTGCTGAAGCTGGCCAGGGTGACAGCTACAAGACACTCATGTATAACTTCAAGGTAGCCCACAATACCATTTCACTCATAGTACGTGAGGTATGCACTGCCATCATTGAGGAATACAGTGATAAGATGGTGAGGTGACCTACTAGCCCACCAGAATGAAAAGCAGTCGCACAGGGCTTGGAAGACCGCTGAAATTCTCCCCAAACCTTGGTGCTTTGGACGGCAAGCATGTTGCAATCAAGTGCCCTGAGGATAGTGGGTCAATATTTTACAACTACAAGGGTTTTTACTTTATTGTACTCATGGCCCTGGTCGACGCCAAGTACAAATTTTTGTGGATAGAAGTCGGATACGAAACCTCTGATGCACAGCTCTTCAACTCGTGTGAACTAAAACAACGTCTTGAATCTGAAGAGCCAAAGTCCAACGATGATGAAGACACCCCCTACTTCTTTGTGGCAGACGAGACCTTCGCCATGACGACATAGCTAATGAAGCCGTACGCAAGGTGGGCTGTGGCTAGACAAGAGAGAATTTACAACTGGAGAATGCTTTCGGCAAGCTCCTTCTCTTGGTCACTTGAGCAGTTGACTAGGACCCCTGTTACAGTGAGCAAAAACGCGCAAAAGTAAACGCTGTAAACGCGCAAAAGGTCAAATGCGAGGCCAAACTGGCCGCGCATTTGGCCCTGCTCTGGAGGTAGTCTTGGCCGCGGCCAGGCCGCGGCCTGGCCTGGCTTTTTCTCACTGTAAACGCACGCAGGGCCAGGCCGCGGCCTGGTCCCGCATTTTCTCACTGTAAACGCACCAAATGCGCGGCCAATTGCGGGGCCAACTGTTACACCGCAATTTTGTGCGTTTACAGTGCTAGGCCAGGCCACGGACTGGCCGAGCACTGTAAACGCACAAAATTGCGGGCCGAGTAGGCAGGGCCAGGCCGCGACCTGGCCCGGCCCTTGCCCTTTTCTCACTGTAAACGGGGTCTAGGTCTTTCCGCGGCTTCTTCGACATGTTCGTCTCCTCGTGTTCACCCAGCGATGGTGAATCCGGGGCCGGCAGGGGCGATAGGACCTATCTTTGACTGGCTTCGTCCTCGTCTTCATCCCCCATTTCGCTTTGGCTTTCGGCATATTCTTGTTCAGTAGTTGTATATTCTTCAAATGTTGACTGCGGTATGATTCCAACCCGTGAGGCGCCCCGCCTTAAATTGCCGATATGCAGCGCATAGGCAACTAATCGCAGTGATAGCGAGCTAAAGCGTGCTGCAACCAGCGATTGCGAGCTAAAGCGAACAGCGTACGAGCTAGACTCGCAGCTTAGCGAGCGGCAATCGCAAGGGTTTTTTGCTGCTGCGAGCGATGTGCGAACAACAGCGCAACAATACGCGCAATCATGCGTATGGACACGAGCTAAAGCGAGGTAAATCGTGCAGGAAACGCAGCTATACGTGCTCCGAAAAAGAGGTGCGTGTGATTGCGTTTACCCAGCTAACACAAAAACATTATAAGAACATCATGATAATGTTTGGCTAAACGTTTGGGAGATGTTTTGTTCAAATGTTAAAATCATATGAAAATGTATGGTCTTGTGATTATCAAGAAAACGTATTTATAACATTAGACACCAACATCAAAAAAACATTTTAAAAATATTTGTTTAACATTAAGCTTAAACATTATAACAACATCAATTTGATATTATCAAAAATGTTGATATAACATATTAATGATATTTTTCAAACATTTGAAGGAAATGTTATAAAAATGTCAGCCATCTATTTCTAAGACCATACATTTTGATGTCATTTTAACATTTCATAGAAACATTACAATATTGTTATTTTTAAATGTTTTTTATATGTTATTTTAGAAATGTTGATTAAATGTTGTAATGATATCTTATAAATGTTTGAAGGAAATGTTTTTAAAATGTGAGCCATCTTTTTCTAAGACCATACATTTTGATATCATTATAACATTTCAAAGAAACATTACAATATTGTTATTCTTAAATGTTTTTAATATGTTATTTTAGAAATGTTGATTAAATGTTGTAATGATATCATATTAATGTTTGATGGAAATGTTTTTAAAATGTGAGCCATCTATTTCTAAGACCATACATTTTGATATCATTTAAACATTTAATAAAAACATTTAAATGATGATATTCCAAAATGTTTTTAAAATATTAACTTAAAAATGTTAATGAAATGTTGTAATGATATCTTATAAATGTTTGAAGGAAATGTTTTTAAAATGTGAGCCATCTTTTTCTAAGACCATACATTTTTATATCATTATAACATTTCAAAGAAACATTACAATATTGTTATTCTTAAATGTTTTTAATATGTTATTTTAGAAATGTTGATTAAATGTTGTAATGATATCATATTAATGTTTGAAGGAAATGTTTTTAAAATGTGAGCCATCTATTTCTAAGACCATACATTTTGATATCATTTAAACATTTAATAGAAACATTACAATATTGTTATTTTTAAATGTTTTTAATATGTTATTTTAGAAATGTTGATTAAATGTTGTAATGATATCTTATAAATGTTTGAAGGAAATGTTTTTAAAATGTGAGCCATCTTTTTCTAAGACCATACATTTTTATATCATTATAACATTTCAAAGAAACATTACAATATTGTTATTCTTAAATGTTTTTAATATGTTATTTTAGAAATGTTGATTAAATGTTGTAATGATATCATATTAATGTTTGAAGGAAATGTTTTTAAAATGTGAGCCATCTATTTCTAAGACCATACATTTTGATATCATTTAAACATTTAATAGAAACATTACAATATTGTTATTTTTAAATGTTTTTAATATGTTATTTTAGAAATGTTGATTAAATGTTGTAATGATATCATATCAATGTTTGAAGGAAATGTTTTTAAAATGTGAGCCATCTATTTCTAAGACCATACATTTTGATATCATTTAAACATTTAATAGAAACATTTGAATGATGATATCCCCAAATGATTTTAAAATATTATCTGGGAAATGTTGATAAGATGTTGTAATGATATCTTACAGATGTTTGAATGAAATGTTATAAAAATGTAAGCCATCTATTTCTAAGACCATATTTTGATATAATTTAAACATTTAATAGAAACATTACAATGTTGTTATGTGTAATGTTCTTTAAATGTTATTTTTAGAAATGTTCATTAAATGTTGCAATGACATTGAACAATTACATTTTTATAACATGTCTGCATTCATACATCTTCCAAATGCATACAATTGTGTTTCTAATATTTCAGTCTAAATTAATACATTAAACATAAAGTGAAAAAAGGAGTATTTAAATGCTTTAGTTAAAATAACATCATAAAAATCTTTTAATCATGACAAAATGTTGAAAACAATTTGAGTAATGAACAAGAATCATTAAAACGTAATGAAATCACTTAAATGACGGAAGTTGGTAACTTCATATTCTAAGATACATACACAAGGGAAGATTTACCATAAACAATTATTTCTGTAATTAGTAGAAATAAGTACATGTAGATCCAAAATTGTTGTCACAGAACAAGTAATGAAATCAAAGTGAAAGTACTTGTGTTCAGCATGCACCAAGGTAATGCCAATCATTTATAGTCCCATGTAGTAGGGAAACCGGGGAGAAATGGAACATTTTTCTTCACTTTAAAAATATTACCAACTGTAACGAAGCAAATATTTGGACTAAACCAAGTACATGTATGTTTGTATATTAAAAGACTATACAGTGTATCCCAGGAAAAAAAAGAAACTGGATTTCATGGCAATTTTGTTTATGTCATGATAATAATTTCTGTAATGAGATGTACACGTGTGGAAAGCTCGGTTTCTTATTTGATCCATAATCTATTATACATATTTCACGCATGATTGAATTTAACAAATTGAAAGAAGTGGTATCAAAATTTCATTTGCACAAAAAATTGCAACTTTGAGTTAGTTTATAGGGTAGTAGAGATACTTATTTTGGAAAAAGAAACACATCACACACAAATTAATATTTTTCTCTTTTATACGACACTTCACATGCATATAAAATGAAAAGATCCTCGATTTCTCCCAAATTACTAGATGTTGATTAAGAAGCCATTCAGCTTTCCTAATCTAGCAGCTGACAATGAACCAAATGCTCGAGTGAATTTACACATAACAATACAGTGTTTAAGTAGCCATGTTCAGGGGCTCTTTTAATGCTGTCTTGGGAAGGATGTGAACAGAAGGTTTGTGTGAATTCACTTACATGTAAGCATTACATGTAGATCCAATGTCAGCTGCTAAATCAGGAAAGCTAAAATGGCTTCTTACTCAATTGTCAGAAATCTAGCATATTTTCATTTTACTTCTTCTCAAGTGTACTTAATTGATTTTTAATGCAAAAGGTGTCATGTACGAGAGAAAATAATGATTTTTTTTCAATGTAATGTCTCTTTTAAAAAAAAAATTATATTTATTACCCTACTAACTTAAAGTTGCAATTGCTTTGTGTAAATTAAATTTTGGTACCCCCACTTTTTATTGGTTTAATGCAATCGTGCATAAAATATGAACACGTTATGCATCAAATAAAAGTAGAGCTTTTCATAAATGTATATCTCATCAAGGGAATTATTATTATGACAGAAAATTTCTGCCCTGAAATCTGGTTTCCTTTTTTCTGGGATGCATTGTAGATACATATGGCAGTTATAGATTGAATTCCCACAGCTTGACTTTTTCATGTAATCATCAATTTTGCAAACCCTTAGTTTGGGGGTTAATTGGGCCACCTCGGGGTAAACTGGGAGACCCATAGGCGTACACTCAGACACAAAAAAAAAGGATACCAATATTGCTCATTGCGTTATTAATGTCTCAGTTTACCCCAGATATTAAAAACAACTGAAATTGATGGCCATACTTTTAATTCTACCTTGCCATCAAAAAATCTTGTATTAAATCATTTAATCACCTCAGAGGATAATCACTTTCACAAGGGGTATCCACTTGCTTGGGAGATTCCATGACATTTGCTCTGGCTACACTTGCTCCAATTAATGGAAAGTCTGCATATTAAGCCAAACATGGACCCTAAACCCAAACCTAACACTAACCTTAATCCTTATCCTCCTATTTTTCTTAACCAAAAAACCTATCACAACCAGAACCCTATCCCTTTGGAGAAAATAAGACGAGCAATTGTCGCAGGAGCAAATGTCAGATCACCTGTTAGGAACCGCAAAAACAAATCTGAATAAATGTTTAAAATCAGTAATAAAATTAGCGAAAATAAGTCGCTTATCCTGTACTTGTGTGCAAAAGTTAACAGTGGTTTTGGGCATATTTTTTAACGGCATTGAGTGAAGCCTTTTGATTTATGTAAACGAATTTAACATTGTCTTCATATTTATTAAGATAATGGAGTGTCCCACTGAACTTCCAGTCTCCCCTACACATATTATATTATTATTATCATGGGTTTTCAGTTTACAGCAAGGTAACATGAGGAACCGCTCTTAATGAGGTTTCACTGATAGCCTGATAACAAGGTGAAGATCTTGTAATAAGGTTACTGTGTAGGCTCTATAAACTATATAACAAGCATACATAATTTATGTACATGTATATGATTACAAAGGTAATATATCAAAAAAGATTGCATATCAAGAGCCAAAGTACTACAGCTGCACCTCTAGCATCAGCATTACATTTTTCATCTACATGTACATGTATACCAGCTTAACATGCCTGCAACGCAGCAGACACAGTGTTTTAGGACTTTTTCTTTTGAGTCTTGCACAATTTTTTTGTCTAAATTCACGATGTCCACACATGCGGTTCCGAAGTTGCGCACGTCAGACCAATAATTGCTCAAAAACATGACTTCATGTACAATTCCAATACAATTTTTTTTTTCAGCCAAAATTCATAAATGTATATTATTCTTGCCTTTACTGATTAAAATCAATCGATTCCATGCTGTTTATGATTGTAAAAGTGTCATTGACAAATTCCATCTAAAAACAACAATAAAAAACAAAAATTGTAAAACAAAGAAAAGAGTAAGAAAAACAAACAAACAATAAAACACATACGGTAAGAAAAACTTTTGATACCAATTTTTTTTTAAAGAACATTTGATCAGAGTCTTACAGAGAGTGCCTATACACAAAATTGGCTGTATCGGTAGAGCAAAATTCAGAACTTAAGCATTAATCAGCATAATTAATTGATTATTGAATCAATGAAATTGACTACCGGTATACAGTTTTGAACATTACTTTGTGGGTGACGTGCATGCACACTTTTATGGCGAACGCGCGGTTGACCGTCGAGGTCTTATGGTGGAGATCCACCCCCCTCAGCTGTGAGATGGGTAAGACTTGGCTTTTTAGGGTTAACAGTTGAATACCAACAACTAATTCTTGTAACTATGGCTTTGATAATAGTAACAATGGCATATAATGGATTATAACGTTAAAAATAAATGATAAATTATCAAAATGCATTCTGCAATATAATTTTTACTATTACATGTGTTATTATTGTTATTATTATTATTATCATATCACTTGATGGCTAATAATAATAACAATAATAATAATAATAATATGTTGCAATTAAGGAACATATTGCAAATTATGAAAGTAATCAAATGTTTTGTCCATTTTTTCCACAGCTTATCCACTTGACTGCTATTGGCTTAAAACGAGTTCATACCCCCTGTGCTACAGCATTTTTGTACTGTACAAAAACCTGACAAAAACTGTACACTGTACACATCAAAAGCAAGATTTTTTTTTTGGAAGAGCGCCATCTACTGTTCAAGACCTGTATAACATCATTGCAGTGTTAATTACACAGTAGGGATGGCATCATGCAGTGCTACGGTCTTGAAAGTGCAATGCCCTAAGCACGTACATGTACGTGGTACGCACAGGCATGCAAGAGCGAGAACGCGTACATGTTTGTGGGTAGCAGTCAAGTGGTTAATAACTACAAAACAGTAATTAATAAGTACATTTCTAATCTTACTAAGAATGGTTCAAGTTGAGCTAATTAAAAATACTACTCTAGCCGAGGGAGTAGGTGCAATAAAGTGTAAACCCCCAAGTGTGTCTTTTGATAATATTTTTGGAAGTTTTCTAAAATGACATAAAGTTTTAAACAATAACCCCCCCCCCCCCCCCAAAAAAAAAAAAAAAAAAAAAAAAATCAATGCTTTTTTTAGACCAATATAGTGCTAACCAACAAGAAACAGTGTAAAAAGTGTTCCGCAATGTTAAGTGGTAACTCAAATTTAAATTTACTCTGAGTGAAATACACTGCCCTCTAAAAGTGTGGAGTCACCTGTAATAAGAACTGGTTTTTCACACTCACCAACATTTTATTCATCATCGCACTTGTGGTGCTGCACTAATTAAATACCAAAGTGAAGAGTAAACATTAGCCTTAAAGTTAGCACCAGTGTAACCGTTTCAGGAAGCCTCATGCAAGACCAACTTTAACCCTATCCTTACTGTGGGGGGGGGGGGGTGTCAATTCCCCCCCCCCCCCTCTCCGTACAAAATATGTGATTGCCTTTGTTAATGCATGAGTGCTTCCTGAAACAGTTTATAATGGTTACACTGGTGCCAACTCCAAGGCTGATGTTTACTCTTCACTTTGGTAAAGGTACTTAATCATTGCATTGCCACAAGTGTAATGATAAATAAAACTTGGGTGAAATCAGATCTGACTTAAGCTATGGTCACAAATCAGAGCAGCGACCGACCGATCAGTAGCCTGCTTGGTCGCTGCTGGAATTAGGCATCGCCCAGCGATTAGGTCTGTGCCCGGGCGGCGACCGCGCAGGCACCGAGTGAAAAGTGAGCAGGCGCCGCCCAAATTTTAACTCCGCACTAAAACTTCAGCGGCGACCGAGCGATGCCCTAAAAACGAGCGGTGCCTGGGCGGCCACCACTCGGTGGCCGGGCAGAATTGGTTAAAAACTCGCCGCTCGGCCGCCGAGCAGGCTACTTTTGGGTAATGTGACCATAGCATAATGGAGGTTAGCATATTATACATGGAAACCTGATGAATCTCTGTCTACAACGAGCTACCTTTATGTTTTATCTAAACTGGTAATCATTTGAAAAAATTATCACTTCAGAAAAATTTAAATGAATACAGTGCTATCCTCCAATGACCAAAATTATAATTTAAATTCATATTTGTGCAACTCACTCCCTTTTAGACATAAATAATAAATTTACATACTTGTATCTTGAAAGTCAGATCCCTTGTGTTTTTTGCAGAATGGAATTCATTTTTTGGACAAATTATGCACTTTTCTTTACCAAACCATATCTGTCATGGGCGCCTCCAGAATGGAATGCATGGGTTAGCACATTTTTCATGCTGAACACAACACAACAAGTAACTCCCCCTCAATCCAAATTGCGTAACTTTTTAACAAGGTATTGAACAAAATTATCTTGGCAGGAGTGTTCCTATACTTATTGACTAACTTTTCTGTGAAGATATGATTGATCCACCAAGTCATGCATGAGGGAGCAAGCATTAAAGGGAAAATTGTCACTGTCACTTTTCAAAAGTCATACATAAAGGGTCATTTAGGGGATTCTGTAAAATCAGATTTTAGCGAATTTGGTTTCTGGTGCATGTTTTTGTGTTGTTGTTTATCATCCATTGCTTGACCCCCTTACACCTATCGCAACACTTTTTTTCAATATTATTGTTGGGTGAGCAAAATTAACAATTTTTAAACCAAAATGTATCATTACAAGTTGTGTGAACTCAAGAGGTTGTAATCGTGTCATGCTTGGGTGAGCAAACTTTAAAAATAGTGTAAGAAAAGCTAAAATGTACTGTCAAAACAGCATAAACATAACCATTGTGACTTTTGAAGAGTGAAATTTTGCCTGTTTGTCCACTTACCGGTATGCATTACTCAATGGAGCAATTTTATTTCTGGAGAAAAGTTAGTCAATAAATAGGAACACTCCTGCCAATTTATTTTGCTCAAATCCTTTTCTTTAAAAAGCTAGGCCATTTTGATTAAGGGGGAGTTACTTTTTTGTTGTGTTCAGATAATTGCTTGTTTTCAGGAGAAGAATATTTATTCATTTGCCTATTAATCAGTCGATTTCCTTTTTTTTTAATCGTCAGAAGATGAAGAACAATAGAGAAAGCTGATGGAAATGGATGTAACTCATTTTTCACAAAAGTGTGGATTAACACTATATTGCACCCCCCCCCTCTCAATTCCATGTCAAACTTTCTGTGGGATAAAATTTAAAAAAAAAACACACAGAGGTAGCATATCCAAAGTCCTGATTCACTCTGAGTCCAAGTCCAAGTCTGGAAGTGCTTATTTGCAGACTTCTGCCCATGTCTCTGAAAAATGAAGAAAAAAAAGATGGAAAAAAAAAAAGAGTAATCACAATTTTTCTTGTCCAATTGAACATGTTTTAAACATTAAACATTCATTATACATGTAGACCTGTACATGTAGATTATTTCATATGTTGGAACAGATGGGAAATTAGTCCCGCACTACATCACATCTCATTGACATTACCGCTTCAGCCAATTCGAAGTGCCCATACGTATAGTGATTACAACTTTCAACAATTCATAACTTTTTTATATTTAGTCAGTTTTAATTGAAACTTTCATCAGTTTGCTTCTCTGGTTTTTCTGCTTTAATTTAGAATAGTTGTCTATTTGGGTTTTATTTCCCTTAAAGTATTTACAGTCTATCTAATTTTCTATAATGTATGTAGGCCTACACATGGACATGTAGCTCCCTTTTCACACAGGTGTTAAATCCTTTAAAGCTGATTAGTTTAAAGAGCTTTAAACTAATCAGCTTTATATACAACATCATTCACACACACAGAAAATTTCAGTGCGGACGTTCAAGATTCACACGCTCAGTAGGGCCATTGCGCATCTGCTCATAAATGCGCAATGGCCCTACTGAGCGTTTAAAGAGCAGTGCCCGGTCTAGTTAAGGACGTATTTCTGTTCACACACAAAACGTCTTGCTCTCTAGATACGGGCTTCGTATCTGCAGCCTGCTTTGACCGTTGTATGTATCACAACTTCGTATCTGTCTGAACAATTTTCTTTAAAGCTGTTTAGTTACACAGCTTTAAGCCAATCAGTTCAACAGCCTTTTCACACACAGCTAAAATTCTATAAACATGATTAGTTAAAAGGGCTTTAAACTAATGACCTGTACATACGACATCATTCACACACAGAAATTTTGTTGCGATCGTTAATCGTTTTGTGATTAACTACTGCTCTTAAAATGCGCTGCTAGTCTTCTAGCAGCCTTTTCACACACAGCTAAAACTAGTATAAACGTGTTTAACTCAACAGTTTTAAACATGTTTATTGAAAATTTTCCCTGTGGTGAACATCGTTTATACGATGTTGGGATAGATACGAAGTCGCTTTTTGCACTCTCGCAGACAATGCCTCCTGTTCATCCAAGCGTGAACACATACCACACAAAAATGATACCAAATGATTTGGGATAAAACACTCTTTCATATTAGGTGTATACTAATTTATTGTTTACAGAGGATTTTTAAAATAATTAGCAATTTTCTAGGTGCAAACTTTTTTTTGACTCACACGGTATACATCTTTCTGCGTACCGGTACAGTACTTGTAACTTTACCAAGACTGGGCAAAATTTCTTATCATTTTGATGATTCCAGAGAGCCTTGCAGTACACACCAATAATTATATGCTAGATGATCAACCTTTTCTGATTGACTCCACGTTTCTTTCACAATGCAATCGCATGACCAGAACTTGTCTATACCTTTAACCCCGGACTATACATGTAGGTGGGGTCCGATGTTAAGCTTATTCCACTTTCTGTTCAAACACATATGTACCAATAGTACAGGGTTAGCTGGCCCTGTAGCTGCATGGCTTATCCTGCAAATGTGGTGCTTACTCCACAATTGCGTACAAAGCAAATGAATGAGAACATAACAAAAAAATTCAGGTACTACGCAATGGAGTAAATAAATGAATATTCACGCTACACAGCTAGTACGGGTTAAAACGAATTGCAGTGAGAACAGCATGAATTTTCTTATTACAGGACTAAAAAGAGCGCGTGTGAAAAGCCCCAAAAGTTAGTACGGGTTTTGGCTATTAAGCAAAGTAGGCTTAAAGATAAAGACCAGTTATGGTCATGCGATTGCATTGTGAAAGAAACGTTGTGGAATCGATCAGAAAAGGTTGATCATCTACATACATGTAGCATATAAGTATTGGTGTGTACTGCAAGGTTCAGGAATCATCAAAATGATAAGAAATTTTGCCCAGTCTTGGTAAAGTTACAAGCACTGTACACAGAAAGATGGGACTACGCACACACGTGTGCGACACATGCATTTATCTCTCACATCCCAATAGATAAACTAATTTACCAAATATATCAATTAGTACCGGTAGGCGATTTTAGTCAAGAAACATTGTTTTATGGCTTAATTAATATATTGATCTTGAGTGGGAGCTATACAACATAAAGAGTTTATTGTTTACAATTTCATAACTTAAGACTCGATTTTAACCGCGACAATGATCGCTGAATATTGTAGGATCGCATATGCTTCCAATATGCTCATTTGAACCAAATTCATGACCCCATACCAACACTTTGTATTACCTTTAAGCCTCTGACCAAATACCAGTGCCCTTCACAAGGCCACTCCCCAGCCACTGTTTGGATGCATTGCTTGCACCAAGAAGTCACCAGCTGCTTGCACTACCAAAGAGATACAGTGCATGTTACTATACACTAATGTACCAAAGGGGAAGGCTTGCAACGAACACTCACGTTCACGTATCACTTGTCACGTTTCACGTTTTGCGCTGTTTCGTAAAATAGGTGACTCTAATTTACGAAGTGTAGGGCCTACTATTCGTTGTTTTCCACGCTGGTAAAACACGAATGATCACGTCTACCAAAACGTGACGTGAGTGTTTAATCAATATTTTTAAAATTGCAAGCGATTGTTACTAAGACTAGTCATGACGTCACCGTAATATGTATGAGATTTGTACACACTGCACTGCGCCTAGGCCTAGCGCCTATCTATCTAGCTAGCTTTCTTTCCCTTTATCTCCTTTTCCTTTCCTTTCTCTGTTTTTTTCCTTCTCTCTGTTTCAGGTTTGCAAGGGGGAGGCAAGGCCCTTTCGGCCCCCGATCCACAGGTGATTGGCGGGATTAATCGCAACTGTTCTCCCCCTCTTTTCACCCTTTTCTTTTCCTTCCCCCATTTTTTGATGGCGGGGGCAAGAGCCTCCCCCCCCCCCCGAACTACAACTTGTTGGCGGGAAACTTGTTACTTATATGCCCCTTATTTTTTTCTCTTCTTCCTCTTTTTTTCCTTTTTTCTTTCACTTTCCTTCCTTCTCTCTTATTTTTTGATGTGGGGGGGGGGGGGGGGGGGCGGGGGGTGGTAACAACTGGGAGGCAAGGCCCTCCCCCCCCCCCCCCGATCTCCTTCTTTTTCCCTTTCTCTCCTCTTTCCCTTCTTTTCATTCTCTCTCTCTCTCTCTCTCTCTTTCTGTTTTTCCTTTTTTCCGGGGGGGGGGGGGGGGGGCCTGGATCCGAGCTTGGAGTAAACCACAGAGTTACACAACATATTCTGACCTGAAGCAGCTTTTTTTTCCTATTAGTCTCTTCTCAATGACAATTTGCATTATTTTTTTAAACGCCAGCGTCAATTAACGTGAGCTTTCGGAGATTGCATATAGCAAATTAACTATTTGTTGGGTCACGTAACCCAACACTTCGTAGATTTGGGTGACCTGTTTCACGAAAGGGCGCAATACGTGAACGTGAACGTGATACGTGAGTGTTCGTTGCAACCTAAAGGGGAAAGAGTGGTTGTCATAAATGACCTACACATACAGTATGTAAGGAGCTTAAAGGCCAAGTCCAACTGGACATCAAGTTGATTTGAAGTAAAAATCAAACAAGCATAACACTAACAATGTCATCACAATATAATGTAAAATAAGAAAGTTATGAGGCATTATTAAAGTTTTACATGTACT
This sequence comes from Strongylocentrotus droebachiensis, assembly GCA_035222895.1. Lineage (NCBI taxonomy): Eukaryota > Metazoa > Echinodermata > Echinoidea > Camarodonta > Strongylocentrotidae > Strongylocentrotus > Strongylocentrotus droebachiensis. The sequence continues at coordinate 20,478 of JAVYIG010018047.1, forward strand.
GTAGTACCGGGTACTGTAGTATGTACTGTAGTTTCACAAAACAGTGATTATAATTTACCAGTAAATGCATAACTTGGTCTGTATGCAAATGAGCAAGCCTATGATGTCACACACTATCTTTTAAAAAAAAATTATATAAATTTAAAATACCGGTATTTCATCTTTTTGCTCCAATAATGTAAAAACATACCAGTAGTTTTTCTTCTCGTGTAATGTAAAATCATCATTATTGTATTCTGTGATTCAATTGAGAACTTCTCTATTATTAAATTGATGAAAATATTGAAATACCTGAAATTTCATATAATAAAATACATAAAGAACAGTGAGTGTGTGACATCATCGGCTCCCTCATTTGCATACCAACCACGTTATTTGTAACACTGTTTTATGAACAAAAATGTAAAACTTAAAAATGCTGTAACTTTCTTACTTTAAATCTTATTTTGATGACATTTTCAGTGTTATGCTTGTTTGATTATTCTCTACTTATTCAAATCAGCTCGATGTTAGCAGGGGCTTGTAATAATGATGTTAGGGTGCATTTGGCCTTTAAGATACAGTAGGTCTATAAAAAGAGCCATACTTAAAGTAAAATATTGTGCTCATTTTCCATTCCAGCTTCATTTTTTGTTCTTCTTCCTGATTGTACAGTGTACATGTGTATGCAGGGACTTGATAGAGAGTTTAGCAAGGACTGGACATAGTACTGAAAGTCCATGCTTGGACATGGGGTCATGAGGTTAAGCCTCTGGCCAAATACCAATGCCTTTCACAAGGCCACTCCCCAGTCACTGTAGGACATCACTGAAACTACTACATGCTTGCACTACATGTGCAGTACATACATGTGCATGTATATGTACAATGCAGCCTAAACTAACTCCACTAATGTAAGAAAGGGGAAAGAGTGGTTGTCATAAATGACCTACACATACAGTATGTAAGGAGCTTAAAGGCCAAGTCCAACTGGACATCAAGTTGATTTGAAGTAAAAATCAAACAAGCATAACACTAACAATTTCATCACAATAAAATGTAAAATAAGGCCATGTAAAATTGATTACATGTTGATCGTCCGGATTTTTTGAAAAAGAGGAGGAGGGTGTACCATGTTATTTGATATTTGATATTTCAAAATGGCCGCTCAAAATGGCCGCTCGGTACATTTTCCCTGACAGTCGAGGCTATTTTTTTTTTTTTTAAATCAGAAATAGAGCCATTTTAGCAGTGTTTTTCATGTTTTTTTTTCTTTCAAAAAAAAAAATAAATAAAAAAAAATTTCCAAAAAAAAAAATAACAAAAAAAAATAACAAAAAACAAAAGATAGGAGGCGGCCCCCAAAAAGGAAGCGGGCGGGGACGATCAACATGAAATCAATTTTACATGGCCTAAGAGAGTTATGAGGCATTTTTAAAGTTTTACAAGTACTGTAGTACCGGATACTGCAGTATGTACTGTAGTTTCACAAAACAGTGATTATAATTTACCAGTAAATGCATAACATGATCCGTATGCAAATGAGCAAGCCTATGATGTCACACACTATCTTTTAAAAATTTATTATATAAATTTAAAATACCGGTATTTCATCTTTTTGCTCCAATAATGTAAAACATACCAGTACATGTAGTTTTTCTTCTCGTGTAATGTAAAATCATCATTATTGTATTCTGTGATTCAATTGAGAACTTCTCTATTATTAAATTGATGCAAAAAAATTGAAATACCTGAAATTTCATATAATAAAATACATATAGAACAGTGAGTGTGTGACATCATCGGCTCCCTCATTTGCATACCAACCACGTTATTTGTAACACTGTTTTATGAACAAAAATGTAAAACTTAAAAATGCTGTAACTTTCTTACTTCAAATCTTATTTTGATGACATTTTCAGTGTTATGCTTGTTTGATTATTCTCTACTTATTCAAATCAGCTCGATGTTAGGGTGCATTTGGCCTTTAAGATACAGTAGGTCTATAAAAAGAGCCATACTTAAAGTAAAATATTGTGCTCATTTTCCATTCCAGCTTCATTTTTTGTTCTTCTTCCTGATTGTACAGTGTACATGTGTATGCAGGGACTTGATAGAGAGTTTAGCAAGGACTGGACATAGTACTGAAAGTCCATGCTTGGACATGGGGTCATGAGGTTAAGCCTCTGGCCAAATACCAATGCCTTTCACAAGGCCACTCCCCAGTCACTGTAGGACATCACTGAAACTACTACATGCTTGCACTACATGTACAGTACATACATGTACATGTATATGTACAATGCAGCCTAAACTAACTCCACTAATGTACGAAAGGGGAAAGAGTGGTTGTCATAAATGACCTACACATACAGTATGTAAGGAGCTTAAAGGCCAAGTCCAACTGGACATCAAGTTGATTTGAAGTAAAAATCAAACAAGCATAACACTAACAATTTCATCA
>JAVYIG010018048.1:0-22920 GCA_035222895.1 Strongylocentrotus droebachiensis
TGTATTACCTTTAAGGTATACATTGTCAATACATATAATTATAAGAATATAGCTTTTAAAAAGCGTTTAATTTAATATGCAATGGCGAAATCGTTCTGTTTTAATGGTGATAGATGTTTTTAAATGTTACCGAGCACTCACAATCGGTTTACTTCTAAAAACTTTTTTTCCCCCACTGAACAGGGAATTTTAGAACTTGTCTCCTGTGCAAGGAGGTAACTTCAAACGACATGGATCTTGAATGGCATCGAACAAGAGTCTTGCTCTGAAAACCCTGATGAGATGATATGCTCTGATGGTCTCTCAACCTGTATGACAGGGATCATAGACGTTTCCTATAGACTTCTGTCTGGTAAGTATCTACACCTCAGAAAGTAATGAACTTACTGGAATTATGGTGGTTTATATCTAAACAGTTGATTTACCCACCCCTCCCCCCCCCCCAACTCGCCTCCAATTTAATATGGATTGGGCAAAGGAAGAAATTTATACCAAACATTTTACGAATACTTGTTAAATGGTTTCGTAAGATTTGTTCTAACTTTTATTTCAAAGACTAATTTTGTACGGACATTATGACAAAATTAGTCATTAAAGAGAAGGTTGAGTTCTTAGAAGAGGTGAAAAATAATTTGTGAGCGTTATCATTGTTATTATGCAAGGGTGGAAGAACATCAGATTAAACATGTTCCCTAAAAAGCATGGCTCTTCAAATGCCTTCATATTCTAAATATGACATAAAACATCGTAAAAATCAGGGGTAGGTTTTTTTCGCCATGTGCTCGTGTAGTCCCATATACATCATTCTGTGTACAAGTGCTTGTAACTTTGCCAAGATTTGGCCAAATGTCTTATCATTTTGATGATTCTTGAACCTTGCAATACACACGAATACTTATATACTAGATGATCAACCTTTTCTGATAAATTCCACACCGTTTCTTTCACAATGCAATCACATGACCAGAACTCAACTTTGTCTTTAAGTAGACATGGCCATTAGCAGGACATTGTTGTGTCCTTTTAACGATTAAACAATAGACTCACTGCCCTCTACGTACGTTTGCATGCAAAAGAAACTTAAAGGCCTCCGAAGAAACAATATATTTAATCATTAGTCATTAGTTTAATTCGTTATATTGTTTTTGATTTAGGGTTAGGGTTAGGTTAATATACCAGTCTTTATGATGTTTTGTTAATGTACGATTTAGGGTTATACATAGATGTTCTTTTAATATATAATGAGGGTTATAATCATATATGTATAAATTCGAATATTTTTTAAATGGTCAAGCTTGGATAAACTGTTATTATAACTTTTTCATTATTTTTAGTTGTGTAATTCGACATATTGTTATTATCATCATCATCACCTTCATCAGTTTTCCTATTGCTATTTCATAAAAAAATAAAAATAGGACAGAATGTGACCATCAGAGATGAGAAACGTGCTTGTGCCCCTGAGGAGATCATCTCCTCGATTCCGTCGGGAGACCACTGCGTAGAGCAGTCCGTGGTGGACGCCTACTTTTTCGACAATGACCCGACTGAGTTGTACGTAGATACAGAAGATATGGTGTTCGATCGCATCTTAAACGCAACTTTCTGCGTCTGTGACAGTGGCGACAATTGCACCCCACCTTCACCCACCGGTGATTCCCCTTCACCGGATACAGAGAGTGAGCCAGACTCGGAAGAAGCTGAGAGTTCCCTCGTATCATCAGGTATTACATCTTACAGAGTAGTCGATGAAATTTTGAAACCACTGCAAACCCAACTAATGCATCACCAACACTGTCATTCATACTCCGAGCAAGATGGTATTTTTCGACAAAATGCAAATAAATGGTCGGATTGAAATTACTGTGGGGATGTGACGGCGGTATCAATTACTTTTTGTTAGTAAATGAATATCACATATTAACATGTCTTAAAGATAATACAAAGTTTTGGTATGGGGTAATGAATTTGGTTCAAATGAACATATTGGAAGCATAAGCGATCCTATAATATTGAGAGATCGTTGTCGCGGTTGAAATCGAGTCTAAAGTTATGAAATTGTAAATAATAAACTCTTTATGTTCTAAAGCTCCCTCTCAAGGTCAAAATATTAATTAAGCTATAAAACAATGTTTGACTAAAATCGACCGATTAGCTATTCCCGTTTGGAAATTATATATCACAACTACACATTCTGAGATTTTCATGGTCGCAGCTACGATTGTACGGCCGTAGGCGCTATTTGAAATTTATCAAAATTTACCGGGAGCACCGGTAAATTTGTATATACAATTTTTCTCGAAAGCAGAAGTGTTTTAGGGGCTGAATTTTCCAGTGCTTATAATTCATCCACAGGGGCATCCAAATATATCAAAATTGTAAAGAATCACTATCCACCCAATTTTCAAAATTTCCCAAAACTTTGTATTACCTTTAAGGTATACATTTTCAATACATATAATTATAAGAATATAGCTTTTAAAAAGCGTTTAATTTAATATGCAATGGCGAAATCGTTCTGTTTTAAAACGATCCTGTTTTAATGGTGATAGATGTTTTTAAATGCTACCGAGCACTCACAATCGGTTTACTTCTAAAAACTTTTTTCCCCCACTGAACAGGGAATTTTAGAACTTGTCTCCTGTGCAAGGAGGTAACTTCAAACGACATGGATCTTGATGGCAGCGAACAAGAGTCTTGCTCTGAAAACCCTGATGAGATGATATGCTCTGATGGTCTCTCAACCTGTATGACAGGGATCATAGACGTTTCCTATAGACTTCTGTCTGGTAAGTATCTACACCTCAGAAAGTAATGAACTTACTGGAATTATGGTGGTTTATATCTAAACAGTTGTTTTACCCACCCCTCTCCCCCCCCCCCCCCCCAACTCGCCTCCAATTTAATATGGATTGGGCAAAGGAAGAAATTTATACCAAACATTTTACGAATACTTGTTAAATGGTTTCGTAAGATTTATTCTAACTTTTATTTCAAAGACTAATTTTGTACGGACATTATGACAAAATTAGTCATTAAAGAGAAGGTTGAGTTCTTAGAAGAGGTGAAAAATAATTTGTGAGCGTTTTCATTGTTATTATGCAAGGGTGGAAGAACATCAGATTAAACATGTTCCCTAAAAAGCATGGCTCTTCAAATGCCTTCATATTCTAAATATGACATAAAACATCGTAAAAATCAGGGGTAGGTTTTTTTCGCCATGTGCTCGTGTAGTCCCATATACATCATTCTGTGTACAGTGCTTGTAACTTTGCCAAGATTTGGCCAAATTTCTTATCATTTTGATGATTCTTGAACCTTGCAATACACACGAATACTTATATACTAGATGATCAACCTTTTCTGATAAATTCCACACCGTTTCTTTCACAATGCAATCACATGACCAGAACTCAACTTTGTCTTTAAGTAGACATGGCCATTAGCAGGACATTGTTGTGTCCTTTTAACGATTAAACAATAGACTCACTGCCCTCTACGTACGTTTGCATGCAAAAGAAACTTAAAGGCCTCCGAAGAAACAATATATTTAATCATTAGTCATTAGTTTAATTCGTTATATTGTTTTTGATTTAGGGTTAGGGTTAGGTTAATATACCAGTCTGTATGATGTTTTGTTAATGTACGATTTAGGGTTATACATAGATGTTCTTTTAATATATAATGAGGGTTATAATCATATATGTATAAATTCGAATATTTTTTAAATGGTCAAGCTTGGATAAATTGTTATTATAAGAAATAAGAAATAATATAGAATATGTTACAAGACGTGATCTTGAAAAAGACGATTTGGAAATAATGTGGTTTGAATTGAGGGTTAGAAATCGATTACCATTTTTTGTAGGTGTCGTATATCGCAAACCTACATGTATATCCTTTTTCGAAAGCCTAGAATCAAACCTAGACCAAGTATTTTCTTTTACAAATAATGTTATAGTCCTCGGTGACTTTAACTCCAATATGCTGACTAAAAATACCCTTTCAAATAAGATGCATGAACTTTGTTCCACCTTTCAGTTAACTCAGCTTATCCGAGAACCAACAAGAATAACTCCTTTCAGCAGTACTTTAATTGACGTTATTTGTGTTTCTAGTTCAATGCTATCCAATGTAAAGCAATCTGGAACAATTTCAAGTGGACTAAGTGACCACTCCCTAGTCTATTTGATCCTTGGGCATAATACCCCAAAAGCTAAGCCCGAAATCTTTTCATTCAGATCGTTTAGGCATTTTGTCATCGAAGATTTTGTCGAAGACCTACGCAAAATACAATGGAATGATCTATTATCGTCCGAAGAGGACGTAGAGTATTGCTGGGAGAAATTCAGTGAAGCATTCAAGGCATTAGCTGATAAACATGCTCCCCATGTTACAGTAAGAAAGAAACTGAATGGGTCTCCCTGGATTACAACTGAATACCTGGCTCTATCTAGGGATCGTGACTATTATAAAAGAAAGTTTGACAAACTTAAAAAATCAGCAGAAGCAGGTCAGGAAATCAATGAACTTTGGAATAAATATAAACATCTCAGAAATAAAGTAAATATATTAAATAAAAAGCTGAAAAGGGACTTTTTCCGCAACAAATTTCAACAATGTGCAAACAAATTGCAAGATTCGTGGAAAGTCCTGAAAAAATTACTCCCGAAGAAAAAGGTTTCAGTTAATCCGAATATTAACACAGGAACTCATATGACTTCAGATAAGGTAGAAATTGCAACGTCATTCAATGAATTGTTTGTTAGTGTTGGAAAACGACATTCTCCTCTTAACCAACAAAGTTTTAATTCCTTGAATACATTATCAAGGGTTGGATCAACGTTTAAATTCCAAAGCATAGACTCGGAGTTTGTAAAAAGAGAACTTGGGAAAATTGATGTTAACAAAGCTGTTGGTCTGGATGACTTACATCCAAGACTATTGAAAATCGCTGCCCCTTTTATTGCTGAACCACTTTCAATAGTCTTTAACAAATCTCTAAGCTCAGGATGCTTTCCAAGTGATTTCAAAAGAGCCAAGATTATTCCAGTACCGAAAAGTAGTGAAACAAGTGACATTGGCAATTATAGGCCAATTTCTTTATTGTCCTGTCTGTCAAAGATACTTGAAAAGGCAGTCCATGCCCAGCTTTATGAGTATCTCCAAGAATACAAACTGCTATCTCAGCGCCAATCGGGTTTTCGCCCAAAGCATTCAACTGCGACTTGTCTAATTGAAATAACCGATTACTTGTTAAACAATATTGACTGTGGTTTGATAACAGGGGCGATATTCCTTGATCTCAAAAAGGCGTTTGATGTTATATCTCACGAAATATTGTTATTAAAAATGCCATATTATGGTATTAATTCTGTTGAATTAGACTGGTTCTCTTCATACCTAACGAATAGGCAACAATGCGTCTCATTTCAAGGTGCCCAAAGCAATTTTCTACAGATTTACTCTGGTGTGCCCCAAGGGTCTATTTTGGGCCCACTAATTTTTTGCTTATTTCTTAATGATATGTGTAACTTGAAATTTAGTAAACAAACCAAAATTGCTCTGTACGCTGATGACACGGCACTGTTTTGTAAAGGTAACAATTTAAAAAGCAGTCAGAAGAAACTACAAAAATATTATGATTTACTGCGTAAATGGTTTGAAATAAATAATATGGAAATAAATGCAAAGAAAACTAAAGTGATGGTCTTTGGAACGAAACATAAAACTAAGAACCAAATTTTGAAAATCTGTCATGGACGAGACTATCTTGAGAATGTTACCGAGATCAAATATTTAGGCGTAACCCTTGACCAAAGTCTAAGTTGGACACCACACATATTGAATGTGACTAATAAGATTAATCGAGCTATTGCATGCACTAGAAGGATTAAGAGTTATTTGAACCAAAGCCTACTGAAACATCTTTATTACTCCCTCATTCTTCCACATATAGATTACTGTGCAGTTGTTTGGGGCAAGTGCAAAAAGAAAGATTTACTCAAATTACAGAGGACGCAGAACAGATATGCAAGATTAGTCCTTAATGCAGACTATCTAACCCCAAAAGACATCCTTTTAAGCACTCTTCAATGGCAAAGTGTTGAAAATAGAATCAACTACCACTACTGCATTTTCGTCTACAAAATACTCAATAATCTAGCCCCTTATTATTTAGAACCTTTTGCTTGCAAACGTCCAGTTTACTATGTTACTCGTCATTCTACCTTAAATCCCTTATTTATCCCGAAACCCAAGACCGAATTTAAAAAACGATCTTTTTCTTTCATCGCTCCAAGCATCTACAACAATCTACCGACTCATATTCGCACGGCAACTTCACTCCAAATGTTCAAAAACCAAATTAAATCACTCCCTCCACTTTAATGCATGCACTGGTACCTAATGTTATATCATGACTTATTACAGTTAGTTTTGTTTTGTTTGTTTGTAGTTGTGTAGTCTGTAATCGTTTTTTTTCTTACCTTTTACCCTTTTGATTTTATGTCTGTTCTTTATGGCATGTGTATTTGTATTTGTATATGTATTTTGTATTGTATCAATAATATCTTAAATGTTTAATATTACAGGCCTTATGTTCATTTCGATCTAGTTTTTAAGTTGTTTTAGTTCTCTTATGGTATGTTGTTTATATAATGTCTTTGTTTTTCTACAATGTATTCTATTTTGTGTAAATCTTTGTATGTACAGGGCTCTTTTGTAAAGCAGGCCTCTGGCACTGAAAAGACTACCCTGTTTTTAAATAAAACTGAATAAATAAATAAATAAATAACTTTTTCATTATTTTTAGTTGTGTAATTCGAAATATTGTTATTATCATCATCATCACCTTCATCAGTTTTCCTATTGCTATTTCATAAAAAAATAAAAATAGGACAGAATGTGACCATCAGAGATGAGAAACGTGCTTGTGCTCCTGAGGAGATCATCTCCTCGATTCCGTCGGGAGACCACTGCGTAGAGCAGTCCGTGGTGGACGCCTACTTTTCCGACAATGACCCGACTGAGTTGTACGTAGATACAGAAGATATGGTGTTCGATCGCATCTTAAACGCAACTTTCTGCGTCTGTGACAGTGGCGACAATTGCACCCCACCTTCACCCACCGGTGATTCCCCTTCACCGGATACAGAGAGTGAGCCAGACTCGGAAGAAGCTGAGAGTTCCCTCGTATCATCAGGTATTACATCTTACAGAGTAGTCGATGAAATTTTGAAACCACTGCAAACCCAACTAATGCATCAACAACACTGGTGCGACCGACCCAAAGAAATTAATACTCCGAGCAAGATGTCATAGTCCGAAAAATGGCAAATATTTGGTCGGTTTGAAATGTGACGGCGATATCAATTACATTTTTTTAGAAAATGAATATCACATATTAATATTTCTAAAGGTATAAATGTTCAAATGTTTAATATGCAATGGCAAAATCGTTCTGTTTTAAAACGATCGTGTTTTTTAAATGGTGATAGATGTCTTTAATTGCTACCAAGCACTCACAATCGGTTGATTTCTAACAACTTCTTTTTTTCCCGCTGAACAGGAAATGTTAGAACTTGCATCGCATGCAAGGAAATAACTTCAGATCATGTCGTCATAGATTTTGATGGCAGCGAATTTGAATCTTGCTCTGACAACCCTGATGAGATAATATGTTCCGATGGTATCTCGACTTGTATGACAGGGATCATAGACGTTGCCTATAGACTTCAATCTGGTAAGTACCTACACCTCATCAAGTAATTAACTTACTGTAGTTATGGTGGATTATATCTAAACAGTTGTTTACCCCAGCCCCCCCCCCCCCTCCACCTCCAATTTACTATGGACTGTGAAAAAAGTTTAGACCAACATTTTTAAGAATACTTGTAAAAAGGGTTCGTAAGATTTTTCTAATTTTTATTTCTGTTGCAAAGAAATAATCAATTTTCAATTTGTTCGCCTTCGAAAAATTAGTTGTATTTGATTTTTTTTTCTTCATAGATTAGTTTGGCCGCCTAAAGTTGGTCAATTCAATTTTTAATTTAATTAATTTGGAATCTTTGTTCATCCTTTATTCAATATAATTGTTCGGACTCTTAGGAAGCAGAATTCTGCTTCTAATCGGGGCCCTGTCACAAACAAGAACCATAACGAACAGAATATATTATAAAATATATGTATATAAAAGAAAATTGCCGGCCCAAAAAATGAAAAGATTAATTTCCAACTGCATTTGAAAGACAACGCTAATTAAGAACTTCCCTCGAAGCGAAAGGGCTTGAAAATGGCTTTTATTCGGAAAATAACGACCATTAGTTGTCGAATCGACTTAAGTTATTGCAATCGTCTATAAAGTAATAGTCTGATTTTAAACCCTTTTTACAGAATGGTCGTACGTTTTGTGCTGCACAAATATTCAATTAGTTTAAATTTGGCTATTACAAGTAGTGGGTTATCAATGTAGACAAATGCTCATGTTCCTGTTACAGCTCATTTTATGTATGTTATTACCAAAGAGGAAAAACAAATGCCAGTCAGTCAATCAATAGTGTCTGGCAGTGAAGTCTAAAAGATAAACAGGTTTCCTTGCATAATTTGAATACTATGACACTGCTAATGCTTAATTTCCACAGATAGGACATACATGACATATTCATAATTCCTGCAAAGTTCTACGGATTTTGATGTTGGCTTCAAAAGGGACATCTAGTATCTTTTCATGATAGAGCTTGGGGTTACTGTTATTATAATTTTGTTCATAATTTTTATTTTTGTAATTAGAAGTATTGCTATTTCATCAGCAGCTCTTTTATCAGTTTTCCCATTGCTATTTCATTTACAAATACAATAGGACAAAATGTGACCATCAGAGATGAGAAACGTGCTTGTGCTCCTGAGGAGATCATCTCCTCGATTCCGTCGGGAGACCACTGCGTAGAGCAGTCCGTGGTGGACGCCTACTTTTCCGACAATGACCCGACTGAGTTGTACGTAGATACAGAAGATATGGTGTTCGATCGCATCTTAAACGCAACTTTCTGCGTCTGTGACAGTGGCGACAATTGCACCCCACCTTCACCCACCGGTGATTCCCCTTCACCGGATACAGAGAGTGAGCCAGACTCGGAAGAAGCTGAGAGTTCCCTCGTATCATCAGGTATTACATCTTACAGAGTAGTCGATGAAATTTTGAAACCACTGCAAACCCAACTAATGCATCAACAACACTGGTGCGACCGACCCAAAGAAATTAATACTCCGAGCAAGATGTCATAGTCCGAAAAATGGCAAATATTTGGTCGGTTTGAAATGTGACGGCGATATCAATTACATTTTTTTAGAAAATGAATATCACATATTAATATTTCTAAAGGTATAAATGTTCAAATGTTTAATATGCAATGGCAAAATCGTTCTGTTTTAAAACGATCGTGTTTTTTAAATGGTGATAGATGTCTTTAATTGCTACCAAGCACTCACAATCGGTTGATTTCTAACAACTTCTTTTTTTCCCGCTGAACAGGAAATGTTAGAACTTGCATCGCATGCAAGGAAATAACTTCAGATCATGTCGTCATAGATTTTGATGGCAGCGAATTTGAATCTTGCTCTGACAACCCTGATGAGATAATATGTTCCGATGGTATCTCGACTTGTATGACAGGGATCATAGACGTTGCCTATAGACTTCAATCTGGTAAGTACCTACACCTCATCAAGTAATTAACTTACTGTAGTTATGGTGGATTATATCTAAACAGTTGTTTACCCCAGCCCCCCCCCCCCCCCCTCCACCTCCAATTTACTATGGACTGTGAAAAAAGTTTAGACCAACATTTTTAAGAATACTTGTAAAAAGGGTTCGTAAGATTTTTCTAATTTTTATTTCTGTTGCAAAGAAATAATCAATTTTCAATTTGTTCGCCTTCGAAAAATTAGTTGTATTTGATTTTTTTTTCTTCATAGATTAGTTTGGCCGCCTAAAGTTGGTCAATTCAATTTTTAATTTAATTAATTTGGAATCTTTGTTCATCCTTTATTCAATATAATTGTTCGGACTCTTAGGAAGCAGAATTCTGCTTCTAATCGGGGCCCTGTCACAAACAAGAACCATAACGAACAGAATATATTATAAAATATATGTATATAAAAGAAAATTGCCGGCCCAAAAAATGAAAAGATTAATTTCCAACTGCATTTGAAAGACAACGCTAATTAAGAACTTCCCTCGAAGCGAAAGGGCTTGAAAATGGCTTTTATTCGGAAAATAACGACCATTAGTTGTCGAATCGACTTAAGTTATTGCAATCGTCTATAAAGTAATAGTCTGATTTTAAACCCTTTTTACAGAATGGTCGTACGTTTTGTGCTGCACAAATATTCAATTAGTTTAAATTTGGCTATTACAAGTAGTGGGTTATCAATGTAGACAAATGCTCATGTTCCTGTTACAGCTCATTTTATGTATGTTATTACCAAAGAGGAAAAACAAATGCCAGTCAGTCAATCAATAGTGTCTGGCAGTGAAGTCTAAAAGATAAACAGGTTTCCTTGCATAATTTGAATACTATGACACTGCTAATGCTTAATTTCCACAGATAGGACATACATGACATATTCATAATTCCTGCAAAGTTCTACGGATTTTGATGTTGGCTTCAAAAGGGACATCTAGTATCTTTTCATGATAGAGCTTGGGGTTACTGTTATTATAATTTTGTTCATAATTTTTATTTTTGTAATTAGAAGTATTGCTATTTCATCAGCAGCTCTTTTATCAGTTTTCCCATTGCTATTTCATTTACAAATACAATAGGACAAAATGTGACCATCAGAGATGAGAAACGTGCTTGTGCCCCTGAGGAGATCATCTCCTCGATTCCGTCGGGAGACCACTGCGTAGAGCAGTCCGTGGTGGATGCCTACTTTTCCGACAATGACCCAACTGAACTGTACCCAGATTTAGATGACATGCTATTCCTCGGCATCACAATCGCAACCTTCTGCGTCTGCGACAGTGCCGACAAGTGCATCCCACCTTCACCTACCGGTGATTCCTCTGCACCGGCTGCAGAGAGCGAGCCGTCTCCAGAAGCTGAGAGCTCTCTTGTATCATCAGCAGGTAATACATATTACAGACTGAATAGTCTATGACATTTTGAACCCCACTGCAAACCCGACTAATGCATCAACAACACTGACGAGACCGACCCAAAGAAATTAATACTCCGAGCAAGATGTTTTGTTCCGAAAAGTGGGAAATATTTTGTCGGTCTGAAATGTGACGGCGATATCAATTACTTCATGTTAGAAAATGAATATCACATATTAATATTTCTAAAGGTATAAATTTTCAATACATATGATTACGCAAACATAGCTTAAGAAAGCGTTTACTTTAATATGCAATGGCAAAATCGTTCTGTTTTAAAACGATCGTGTTTTTTAAATGGTGATAGATGTTTATAATTGCTACCGAGCGCTCACAATCGGTTTACTTGTAAAAAACATTTTTGTCTCCTCTAAACAGGAAATTTTAGAACTTGTCTCATGTGCAAGGAGGTAACTTCAAACGACCTCGATCTTGATGTCAGCGAACTTGAATCTTGCTCTGACAACCCTGATGAGATGATATGCCCTGATGGTATCTCGACTTGTATGACAGGCGTCATAGACGTTGCCTATAGACTTCAGTCTGGTAAGTATCTACACCTCAGCAAGTAACTAAAGATAAAGGTGAGTTCTGGTCATGCGATTGCATTGTGAAAGAAAAGGGTTGGAATGGATCAGAAAAAGTTGATCATGTAGCATGTAAGTATTGGTGTGTACTGCAAGGTTCTGGAGTCATCAAAATCATAATAAATCTGGCCCAGTCTTGGTAAAGTAACAAGTGCTGTACACAGAAGGATGTGTATGGGACTACATACATGGTGTCGGGGTTACCTACCTTGATTTCCTATTCTTTCTATGGTCATAACTCTGCCAGGATAATTTTCTACCAAAATTGTTTGGCAAATGACATATATTTATAATCTTGAACATTCAGTTTAAATTTCGTTTGATTCTGTGAGAATTATTATTTTTGTTTTTTGCCAGAACTCAAGTTTATCTTTAACTTACTGCAGTTATGGTGGATTATATCTAAACAGTTGTTTACCCCCCCCCCCCTACCCACCTCAAATTCCAATACTTGTACAAACTGTTTGTAAGATATTTCTAATTGTTATTTCTGTTTCAAAGAACTTATCAATTTTCAAATTGTTCGCCTTTCTTAAACAGAAAAGTAAGTTATCATTGATTTTTTTTTCTCGTCATAGATTGGTTTGGCCGCCTGTAGTTGGTCAATTCAAGTTTAAATTTAATTAATTTAGAATCTTTGTTCATCCTCTATTTAATATAATAGTTCATCCTCTATATTTAATATAATAGTTCATCCTCTATTCAATATAATAGTTCGGACTCCTAGAAATCAGAATTCTGCTTGTAACCGGGGCCCTGTCACAAACAAGAACCATAACGAACAGAATATATTATGAAATATATGTATATACATAGTGTAAAAGAAAATTGCAGGCCAAAAAAATGAAAAGGTGAAATTCCAACGGCATTTGAAAGACGATGTTAATTTAGAACTTCCCTCAAAACGAAATGGCTTGAAAATAGCTTTTAGTAGCCTGAGGAAAAGAACGACCATTAGTTGTCGAATCGACTTAAGTTGTTGCAATTGCCTAAGTAATTGTCTGATTTTCAGACCCTTTTACAGAATGGTCGTACGTTTTGTGCTGCACCAAGTTTCAAATTAGTTTAATTTTGGCCATTACAAGTAGTGGGTTATTAATGTAGACAAATGCGCATGTTCCTGTTACAGCTCATTTTATGTATGTTATTACCAAAGAAGAAAAACAAATGTCAGTCAGTCAATCAATAGTGTCTGGCAGTTAAGTCTAAAAGATAAACAGGTTTCCTTGCATAATTTGAATACTATGACACTGCTAATGCTTAATTTCCACAGATAGGACATAAATGACATATTCATAATTCCTGCAAAGTTCTACGGATTTTGATGTTGGCTTCAAAAGGGACATCTAGTATATTTTAATGATAAAGCTTGGGGTTACTGTTATTATAAAAAAATATATATATATATTTTTATTTTTGTAATTAGAAGTATTGCTATTTCATCATCAGCTCTTTTATTAGTTTTCCCTATGCTCTTTCATCCAAAAATAAAATAGGACAAAATGTGACCATCAGAGATGAGAAACGTGCTTGTGCCCCTGAGGAGATCATCTCCTCGATTCCGTCGGGAGACCACTGTGTAGCGCAATCCGTAGTGGACGCCTACTTTTCCGACAACGATCCGGCTGAGTTGTACCCAGATACAGAGGAAATGATGTTCGATCGCCTCTTAAACGCAACCTTCTGCGTCTGTGATAGTGCCGACAAGTGCACCCCTCCTCCTCAAGCGAGTGGTGCAAAAGCCTGGGCTAACACTAGAGGAGCTGATAGCCACACAAAGCCCACGAATAGCGCAGTGAACCTCGAATCTACTCTCGGTCTTTTCATTGCCTCGCTCATTTATGCCTTGTTCTGTGGGTTTAGGGATATGCGATAGAGGGCGTCTCTTTTTTGTCCCAATTGCTAGTGAAAAGGGATAGTTAAGACACCGGAAGTAAATTTGGTATGGATCCGTCATTTCATGGAGCTCCAAATAGTTCCCTCCAACCAAAAGGAATTGTCCGTGCTGGAAATCTGTTAGGGCTATTCATTTGACATATGCAATGAATGATGACCGCACGCATGCGAATATCACAACCATCACTCCAATACGCTATGTTTTTCATAATTAGAGATCCTTTAAAGAAAAGTTACATCATCCCATGATGGAAGATGAATAAATTACATGTTGTGTATACATAGGTTTGGTGTACATGTCGAAACTCAATCGAATTAAATTATATTCAAGTCAACGTCTTTGATTGTCCTGGTGCCGGTCACGCCGGTGAAGAACAGAGAGGGTAGAGGGTGAAAAGGGGAATATACCCTCAAATCGAGGGTATATATTGGTATATCATACGTGCGGGAATGTATACTTATGTATTTTAATATTCATTACGCATCTTATTCTGAGTTGACTCTTCAGTTATTAAGGACGTTCGGCAGTAGTGACTCATGTTCGTGCGCACATCAGCTGCGCGGGGCAAGATGATCATGTACATGTACAATATCAGGAACTGCAGGAACTGCAGGCATTGTGCATTAGGAAAATATTAAACCAACTGGCCCTGCGAAAAAAGCTGGTCTACCCCAGTCTACTGCAAACATAATATCGTAACCAAATGAAAAACAGATATAAGATCAAAAGTCCTTTATTCATTTATATTGATCATTTACAAAAGTTCATATTAAAACAGTTGTACAAACAATCAAAAGGCTAATGCATGTTTTGATTAAAAAACAAATACAATGAGAAAACATTATAATACTATGTACGTGTTTTGTTTTGATGTGTGCGAGTGTGTTCGTTTATGTGTGAGCCGAAGGGGGCGGGCTAAAAACCGATCTGAAGACTAATACAATTGTAACTAGATATGCAATCGTGTCAGAACGATGTGCGTGCAATGACGCCATGTTTCTACGTGTCAAACGAAAGTGCTTCTCTCTGACTATCCAGAGCAATTTGCAAGAAGTCTGTAGCTTCTGTGATATTGGAGATAGGTAGGGCGAAAGAAAGGCCTCAACAGTGACCTTGATGGGATGGTAGTGACTATGCCTACGAAGTTTGAAAGAAATTGGGATAGGGGAAAGAACCTAGAAAGGGCTCGCAAGCACTGCGTGCAAAAACCAATGGGATTTGGTGCATGTTCGTCATTGCAATAAAGATCGTTCTGGGGGCCAAAAGCGTGAACCCGATATGCCCTATAGACAATGCGTGTAATGCATGGGCGGAAAACGTACAGGATCTGTATTATGACCGGAGTTAAATTGTTTTTTCTCTCTCTCTTTACGTCTCTTTATGGGCCGTATTTGGTATCATTAGAAAGAGAATTTCATGGTTGTTATTGTAAACTACTCTCTGTTTTTCTATGATAATCCTATCGAAACACGTGATGTAAAATAGATTTATAGGACAAAATGGCGTCTTAAATGGCCCCCTTGACCAATTTCAAAAATCCGGCCAAAAGGTGCCCTGCGTATTGGAACTCGGCATGTCACTGCAAATTTTCAAGGAAAAAAAAGGACGTTTAAGGGGCGAAAAGCAGTCTGAAAAAATGACGTCATAGCCGATACGTGTTAGATTCGGGCGGAAACTCGGCGGAATTCGTATAGTGACCTATATTCAAATGCGATTTACTCACAATTTTCTGTGTGAACATATACTATACTTGGTATCATGCAAAAGAGCACTTCATTGCGGTCAGTTTAACACCATTGTTATCTCCGCGCAAAGTATTGCACGCATTAAACGCGCTATTACGTAATGCATAGTAAATTCATCATTTTTGGCGATAACTTTGCGACGAAGGCATTACAATTTATTTAACTTAGCAGACAGTCGTCACGTATATCGATACATATGTGTGCCAAGTTTCACTGATGTAGGTATAAAGAACGCCATTTTAGAGCAAGTTTAAGTTATTTTGGAATTTTCTTGAAAATGGCGAATTTGGAGGGCATTTTTCTCAAAGTCGGTCAGTGTAAGGGTATATAATTTTGTATATGGCTGGAAAGGGCATATCTTCAAGTATCTAAATCCAAAAAAGGATACGGATTTGCCAAGCCATAATGGAGATACGGCCACAGAAAGAAAGCCAATTCCCAGAAGTTTAGAGGGCGCTATTTATGTTTTGCAAAGTTATTGGAGCGTGAAATTTCGCATGGCTATGTGCATTTATGAGATAAAGATACTGTAAGATTTAAATACAAAACGGAATTTATATGAGAAAGTTATGGCAGTTTTAGATTATTTAGGGGTCAATTTTTCAAGAATTTGAGAGATTTTTGACGGAGTCGGTTTCAGATTTGAATTTTGAGTACGAAGATGGCATTTTGAAGGGCAGGTTATACGTCGCAGATTAAAGAACATCTCTTAGACTATCTAGAGGAATTTGTTAGAAGTTTGTAGGATCTAGGATAGTAGAGATAGGAAGGAAGATAGAAAGGCCTTAAAATGGACCAAAAACGGACAAAATGGCGCCTGGACGGTTATGCATGAGTGATTTCGAAAATCAAAGAATGTAGTGACCTTGATGAGATGTTAGAGACCATGCCTATGAAATTTGGAAGGAAAAGGACATGAGAAAAGCACCGAACCAGGAATAACAAACACTACGTGAAAAACGAATGCGATTTCCTGACGATAAGGATAAGGAAAAGGAGGAAAAGGAGAATATTAATGGGGCAGAATGTGAACGAAAACAAGGCAATGACGAAGGTCGTCATTGCAATTATGTATAATTTTAAATCATTACAAGGAACATAAAGGAAGATAATAATAAAACAGAATTCAATACAACGAATGACCATATATAGTTGTAATAAAAACACTAACATAAGAAAAGGAACAGCCAACGAATGCCTGTCGATAAACAAACGAATTAAAGTTTAGGTAGAAAGCTCTCCTCATTAGCTGATGTTATAATACAAAAATATACAATGATTGCATAAAATATACATAATGCAATACTCGATTTCACGAGATCGTAAATTCGTATTAAGTATAAATGGCGCAGATTGCATGAGGGTGCAACTAAAACCAAAATAATATTGATTTGCAAGAAACTTGCTTTGTTAACAGACTTTCACACAAATTAAAAAATTGAAACAGTACATCATTAGCAACGGGTAGTTAAACGATGTATTAAAATGTTCATAAACGAGAAAAGCAAGCCAAGCAATCATTGTCCTAAAAAAGATGCTTTTACTTCTTATAAAGAAGAACAATGTAAAGCAAATCGAAAAGGTAAGCTCTCATTTCACTGTAGAAAATAAAAATGGAATACAACCTTTATTTTACTTTGTACTATGTTTATATTTTACTGTATTTATTGAAGACCTGGTGACCTATTTATGAGAATTCATAAACAGGTGATCAAGCTATTAATTAAACGATTTATTGCCTCCTTCCGTAGAATATGTTTTGCGAACTGAAAAGTAACAATATTACATCAGTGACAGTTCTTGTTGTCTAAATGTATTACAAAGTTTTGGTATGCGGTCATGAATTTGGTTCAAAGAGACATTTTGGAAACGTTTGTAATTCTACAATATAGTTGCTGCGGTTGAAATTGAGTCTAAAGTAATGAAATTGTAAATAATAAAGTCTCTCGTTGTTTAGCTCCCTTTCAAGGTCAAGATATTATTTCAGCTATCAAACAATGTTTTTTTTGACTAAAATCGACCGATTGGCTATTTCCGTTCGGAAGTTATATATCAATACTACATATTCTGAGATTTTGATGGTCGCAGCTACCAGTGTATGGCCGTATGCACTATTTGAAAATTATCGAAATTTACCGGGAGCACTCGAAGGCAGAAGTGTTTTAGGGGCTACATTTTCTATTGCTTTTAATACATCCACAGGGGCATCCAAATATTTCAAAATTGTAAAGAATCACTATCCAGCCAATTTTCTAAATTTACCAAAACTTTGTTTTACCTTTAATGCCAGGCGCTTTTTATATGTTAGATTGTATACAAATATACAAATGATGCACATGTTTGATTGCGTCGGTAGGAATTGTGTGCACAAGGTACCTTTGAATGGTTTTAGACCAAATTCAAAGGTACCGTGTGCATACAATTCCACCGACCCACGAAATAAACCTGTGCATCATTTTTTTAAATTTTTTAATGGGGCCCCCATATTTGGCACAAACACACAAATCTGTTATTTTACAGATTTACCGGGTGCATGGCAAATCATGCTTTCCGGTAATTACCGGACACATGATTTTGCCATAGCCATGCTTTCTGTATTATGATTTGCTATGCAACTTATCATGAATTTTTTTTTTTTTTTTAAATTGTCAGTGCACATAAACTGTAAACTCTTAAAAAAATAAAAAAATAAAAAAATAATAAAAAGAAACAAAAAGGAAAACAAAATAAGAATTATCAAAAAAGAAGGAAAACAAATATTTTATACTACCGGTATTATAAATGCCACGCCAAAGTAATAGTTCGAGGGTAAAATTCAAGTTACCGGAAATAGTTCAGTCTTACTTAAAAACTGGTTTGAGCGATCGCGGATACCATACATTGTGTGTGTGCGAAGAATTGGTCGCTAGACAGCAAGAACACCAAAAGGGTAGGCCCTACGTTTTATTATTAGCCGTAGATCTAGGTCTAGATATAGATCGTGATTTTATTGCTTGCGATAACGGTGATACAGGTTTTGAAGATTGTATAATGCAAGTGTTTGAATTCATTTTTGTGGATGAAAAGTTGAATTCTACGCCGTTTTGTGCGTCATTGCAGCGCTGAATTTGGTGTGTTTGTCGCTAATTTCTGACAAATTTAGATAGCTTTCCTGATGGTATTTCATGCAAAATTTCTGTTTTATTTATAAGCTCTGATTCTTGTCCTTACCTTTGACTTGTTTCTTGTCTGTTATAGTCATTTAATAGATGAATTACTTGAATTCTGAGCACATTTCAGTAACACCAAAAATCCAATTCTATAGCGAAAGACTGCCGCTTGTAACATTATACATGACACTTAACACTTTCAGCACACAGCAATATTATGAGTAAAGTGGTTAATCTATTTCTATAGCGAAAGACTGCCGCTCATATTCAAATTACATAGTACATTTTACAAACTGTCCTTCCAGCGGAGGTGCGAGATTCGTCGATGATGTCGTACTCGAATTTAGTTTGAAGAAACAATTGGTAGCTAGGCCTACTTGCTATGGTAGATCATAGATGACGTCGGTAATCATAATACAGTTAAAAAATGAATGATGAATGAAAGCCAGAGTCCGCAATGTCGATCGGATGCGAAGTCCATGTATGGCGATGGTGAAACTTGGTATAGAGTTCCACGTCGACGGTGATCGAAGACAGATCGAAAGTCGATAACTTCATCATTAGCCGGAGTCAGGATCAGACTTGCAAACGACGAAACGCAAATCGAAGACGAAGACGGTAAAAATGAGGTTCTTACCTTCAATCAAAGTTCGACGTCGACGGTGTTTAAAGACAGAACAAAGTTAGATAATGCCAATGTCCAATTCATTATTAGAGTTCGCAAAAAACTTTAAAGTTCAAACGCCAAAAGGTAGGTCAACGGCGAAGACATGGTGATGGTGGCGTTGATGTTTTGGTCAAGATGATGATAAAGAACGAAGTCGATATGGAAACTACTAGTTTGTCATGTTGCGTATATATCTGTAATTTAAAAAAAGACAATTTTGAATAAGAGTTTATAACAAAAACAAATATGAATATCAACAACTGTCAACATGAAATCACACATGCAGTCACAGAGCAGAGGCAGACATGAAATCGATTAGCTTAATTCGTTATTTGCTGGATTTTTATGCAGTATTCTATTTTATTTTCTAAAAAGAATAAAACATTCAATCCTGTGTATTAATGACAATGTGTATGTAAAAAGACAAACTTTGCTTTGAATGATATGCCCCATAAACCCATCAAGATACTACAACAAATTACGTACATGGGATCATACATGTTCAGTCTTATAACTGTTATCCTGTCGAGGGTGTTTAAGTTCCAGTTGACAATGTCATAAATAATTATCTAGACATCGACTAGATCTATGTACATATTGTAAATAAAGTAGATAATTCTTAAACTTACCCATACTGTTGTAGATTAGCCGGGGAAAACAGAATTCAGTATGATTTTGCAGATCTAAAACACCAAGAAAACCCGAGACATGAAGCTGGATTGTGAATATAGTGCATGTAGTTAGCTAGCTGCATGTACACACATGTCCAGTATAGGCTACACTGCACTGCACTGTGATACAGCGATCCTTGATCGGCACATTGCCAAAACCACATGCGGGGATTCACACAGCAGCTTCTTTTTTTTTAATGAGGGATAGATGAAATGCATGCAGTGCGACACTGGGATGTTCTGATGGTTGTGATGCGAGATGCCTAATGTTAGCGTGCTAGCGCGTGGTATGCCAGTTGAGATCGCCATATGCCATGACGTGCTTATCACGTCATGGCGATCTCAACTGGCATTGGTAATAATCAAGCACTGCTAGATCGCCATTATGCTGGTATTTCTTTTTATTTCATTACAGAACATTGTGAATTTTACAAAGTCCGATTGTTTCTTTAATAATTCTGTCGAAATATTTCTCTTTTTTAAGTTTTCTCCCTCTATCTCTCCCTCTCCCTCTAATTTTCCTTAATTTGTACCAGTGTTTTTCTTTAGTATGTGATAAGCACGTCATGGCATATGGCGATCTCAACTGGCATACCGCACGCTAGCACGCTAACATTAAGCATCCCACATCACAACCATCAGAACATCCCAGTGTCGCACTGCATGCATTTCATCTATATACAGCACATTCAACGGAAACAGCTCTAACACAAGTCAGAGGTCAGCGCCATTGTAATTCTGATATGCAATTCTCACGCTACATGTGACTTCTTCCCCAGCTCCACCGTTCTGGTAAGATATTTGCCTTTATTTCGTTAATTTTTTACCTCCGATTTTTAAAGATAAAGACCAGTTATGGTCATGCGATTGCATTGTGAAAGAAACGTTGTGGAATCGATCAGAAAAGGTTGATCATCTAGCATATAAGTATTGGTGTGTAGTGTGTACTGCAAGGTTCTGGAATCATCAAAATGATAATAAATTTGGCCCAGTCTTCGTAAAGTTACAAGCACTGTACACAGGAAGATGTATATGGGACTACGCACATGTGCGCGACACGTGCGTTTATCTCTCACACACCAATAAATAAACTAATTTATCAAATATCGTCGGCCTTATGCCAAAAGGGCCTTAACCCGATTTTGAGGGTTATTGAGTTATTAACATCACCTTGTAGATTTCATCATTCTCTTTAAAATGATGTGCTTCACTTGTTGAAATTCGATTTATTTATGAAGATAATTATGAATTTCAAAAGGGCCTTAACGCGTATCTCATCTTTTTCCTTACGCCAAAAGGGCCTTAACCTACACGGCAAATCTTTTATCAATGACAGATTATTTTGTAATTTTCATTTAATTCAAGAAATATCAGTAGAAATACCATTAAAAACATGATTAGTCTACAATAGACACAATGTACTTAAAATAATCACTGAAAGTATATGTCATGAATTTAGATCATGAAATCTGAGTAAGATTTAAATTAGGTGTGGATGCATGAAATGCGACCGACTCGTTGAAATACGCAGATTTCAACGTATGGGACTGTGATGAAAAATAAACATCGAAAAAGCCTTATGCCAAAAAGGCCCTAACATGTTTTTTGCACATAGCATGTACAATTTTGAATATTTTATAACAAATTTAACACATGTCATGTAAAACTTAATAACTTTTATCGAAATTGGCTTCAAAAACAAAAAAATCGACCACAAACTTTTGATTATTAGAGAGGCCAAAACCTTTAAACGCGATTATCTCGGAATGGCCAAAAGCAGTTAAGGCCCTTTTGGCATAAGGCCGACGATATGTCAATTAGTAGGCGGTTTCCCGGCAAAATTTGTATCATCATGTATTAGTCAAAACATACTCTTTCACATGATTGGTAATAAGAGCTTCCATTTCATTTTTAGAAATTGGGGCGTTTCCAATACTGGTCTTTACCTTTACATTCAGGAGGTAATTAGGACTAAAAGTCCAACAAAATTCATCAAGGCCACTGTCCAATATTGGTCGGGTGTGGGAAAGTGTGATTTGGGACACATTTTAGGTGTTGTTTACATGTCTCTCCGTGGGACCCTATGGGAGCAAATTAAGGCTCCGTGGAATATAATATCATTAGAAAACATTTCCACGGAGCTCTTAAGGCTAGTATGAGTTCATTGGAAGTCTTATTGCTTTTAGAAATGACAATGCATACCATACAAACGCGATGTTATATATCGCTTCATCTATATATGTAGATATGTTTAATACAATGTATTCAGGTTGTTTAATACATTATTTAAGCTGGGGCTTATTGTTGGCCATTTAGAGTGATAGTTTAAGTGAGAAAGTTGAGTTAGTAAATACATGACTAAACAAAAGAGAGTAAGCTTATAAACTGGAAATGTTTGCTCTATAAATGGAAGTTTGTGAGTTATGATGTAAACAAAGGACTAGGGGTTTAATCTTACATTTGATTAACACGATGTTGTTTTGGTGATGTTTAGATTAGTCTTCGTATTTGAGCGGGGAAGTTTCCTTAGTCTTATTGAGTTTGTTATAACGAGGTTACACTACACATTTCAAGGAGTTAAAGTAGTACTTTGATTGAATTCAGTTTCAGAACAGGGCATAGAAACCGCACTGTCAGAAACTTCTAGATTTGTTTATCTGTTGATTCAATGATAGTATATGTCGAGCTTGAAGGGGATACAGTTAATTTGATGTAGGCATTTAGCTTGATTAACTTAATTGATGTTTGGATATATCAGTCTTTATTTTTTTGTGCAAAGATTGTACAAGTATTTATGATCCTTTTGTGTCTCATTTGTATTCACAGATTGAATAGAATTGCAGCTTGATTTTCAAGCTCTACCTATGCAATTCAAAGCGGCATTCCTGGTTTTAATTCCTTATCTTCAGTGATCCAGAAGGCAAGTACCTTTAAATATTGATTCACCCCCCCCCCCCCTCCCTCGGGTAATCGGTTTACAATTACGCGTGGTATTTGAGATTCAGCTCGAGCCAACCAGAAGCATTATTGATGTTCACGGAGG
>JAVYIG010018049.1:0-22912 GCA_035222895.1 Strongylocentrotus droebachiensis
GTCACTTAAATTCTAAAAGCTATATAATCTGTTAATTGATGTATACTGTTACCTCTTTTGTTCGTGTTGTTTTGATGGTGTCGCACAGTGATGGGTCAGTACATGGACAGTTCTGTGCAGCCGACCGTCTCATCGCAGAAATGTGCTCGGAGAACATCGGGGACCTGATTTGCTGAAGTTCCGCTCCGAGCCCGTGTCCCCAAGTTACCTCATTTTGAAGGCATGTTACACCACCATAAAAAGCGAAACTCACTAAAATCGACCAAATTACTATCAATCCCATGTTGAGAAAGAATAGTATAATACTAGACACAGGTTATGTGTCGTTCAAGGTATTTACAGAATATTTTTTGTCTTCAATCACAACGCAACGGGGATAACCCTGAACAGTCACGTGACACGAGGGAAGTTGATCATGTGATTCGAACTTTTAAAGGTAATACAAAGTTTTCAGAAATTTTGAAAATTGGGTCGATAGTTATTCTTTACAATTTTGATATAATTATGTTGATGCCCCTGAGCT
This sequence comes from Strongylocentrotus droebachiensis, assembly GCA_035222895.1. Classification (NCBI taxonomy): domain Eukaryota; kingdom Metazoa; phylum Echinodermata; class Echinoidea; order Camarodonta; family Strongylocentrotidae; genus Strongylocentrotus; species Strongylocentrotus droebachiensis. Next base: position 524 of record JAVYIG010018049.1, read on the forward strand.
GTGGAGGTATTAGCCCCTAAAAACACTTCTGCTTTCGAGAAAAATTGAATATAAAAATTTACCGGTGCACCCGGTAAATGTTGATAAATTTCGAATAGCGCCTACGGCCGTACAATGGTAGCTGCAACCATGAATATCTCAATATGTAGTTGTGATATATAATTTAAAAACGGGAATAGTTAATCAGTCGATTTTAGTCAAGAAACATTGTTTTATAGCTTAATTCATATATTAATCCTTGAGAGGGAGCTATACAACATAAAGAGTTTTATTTACAATTTCATAAATTTAGACTCGATTTCAACCGCGACAACGAGAATGAACATTGTAAGAATGCATTGCTTCAAATATGTTCATTTGAACCAATTAAATTCATGACCCCATACCAAAACTTTGTATTACCTTTAAAGGGCTAAGAAAAGGGCGACTACAGATTACCCCGGGAAGTGACAGTTCTAACTTCTACAAAAATTATTGTAGAGGCTGGAAGCCCACAGACATCTGGCCATAGGTGCCAGAATTCGCGGAAGTGGGAGGGGGGGGGATCATTTTTGCCCCCCCCCAAAAAAAAAAAAAAAAAATTAAAAAAAATAAATAGGCAAATTATTTTTTGTCTTCTTACACACACACAATTTTTGTCAACCACCACCCCCCCCCCCCCCTCCCACACACACACACACACTTTCTCCTCTTTATACCCCTGGTCTCTCTCTCTCTCTTTCCACATGCACCGATATCACATTTCCTCTGTGCTTTAACTCCTTTTCCCTTCCTTATTTCTCTCTCTCTCTCTCTCTCTCTCTTATCTCATCTCATCTTATCTCATCTCTCATCATGCACTATTTTTTGTTCTCTCCCCTACTTCTCTGAATTCTCTCTTTTTATCTTCCTCAAATCCCAAATCATTCTTTCTCTTACCCTCACTCTCAATACCACAAACAGATACCATCTGTCCAGATCTAGAGGGGTATTAACTCTGTGTTAATGCCCTTCTGGCTCCAATCTGGCTCCAAAAAGACAATATTATTTTTATAAGTCTAATAAATTGGCCAGTCAGTAAGAAACTCAAATGAATTAATTCACACATACATGTAGCTATACAAATGAGCGTCATCTATATTTGTCTTTGATTTACATTTAGACATTTATGCATTCATGTTATTATCGTTGGGACAACAAAAAAAATAAATTCTTGCAGAATCCAACAAGTAACCCCCCACCCCCATATTTTCATTAACTTTGGGCAATCCATGATTGTTGAAAATTATAATCCATGGCGATTTCAATATGAGGAACCCACACTTTCGCTGATAATATGTACTGCGGCTAGAAACAAAGTATTAGGCACATTATAAATGTGAGCTATAATTATTATTATAACAGTGTTCGTTCCCACAAGCGAAAAAAAATGAACAAATTAATAAAAAGAACTGGTACAATTTCAAAATGTTTGTTTTTTAGATGTGTCTATCCACTTTCCCTATTATTATTTACTTTCTCTGTCGAGATTTGCTTGACAATTAAACTTAAAGATAAAGACCAGTTCTGGTCATGCGATTGCCATGTGAAAGAAACGTTGTGGAATCGATCAGAATAGGTTGATCATCTAGCATATATAAGTATTGGTGTGTACTGCAAGATTCTGGAATCATCAAAATGATAAGAAATTTGGCCCAGTCTAGGTGTAAAGTTACAAGCACTGTACACAGAAAGATGTATATGGGACTACACACACGTGCGCGACACATGCGTTTATCTCTCACACACCAAAAGATAAACTAATTTACAAAATATATCAATTAGTAGGCGGTTTCCCAGCAAAATTGTTATCATGTATTAGTCGAAACATATTCTTTCACATGATTGGTAATAAGAGCTTCCATTTCATTTTTGAAATTGGGGCGTTTCCAATACTGGTCTTTACCTTTAAAGACGCATAGTAATGGGTTCTCAAAGGGAATTTGACACCATTCAGGTGTTTACCCAATATAACAGGTGTTGTCAATCATCAGGATTAGCCTTCAGTTTTATGACCAAAAGGCCTTATATAAGGCTCTGCATTTTCCACCCATCCCCCCCCCCCCCCCCCATATGGTAAAGTCATGATCTTACACTTCCCTAACCCAAAGACTCTCAGATAGACGATAGGGTATTTTATGATGGGACCACAGGTTTGCTGTGTGCAGACTTGTACACCAATTAATGGTATTTCCACCAAGTCTGGTGTCAGCGAATCTTGACCTTCTGCACATGGAACCCGACTACCATCTCCCTTTAACCCAATCAATACTAAATTCTCTCTTTCCTGTACGCTTAATACAGGAGCCATCAGCTTCCCACAGGCAACGGGTTAAACTCTCTTTCATGCAACCATGTAGCTTATCAGCTGGGCGAGCAGCGTCACATTGAGACTGTTGCCTAGCAACCGATACTTTTGTTTCTTGGTGGAGCAGTCTGGGAAACCTGCAGAGATCAAAGACACAAGAGAGGAGAGAGGAGAGGAAAGGAGAGGAGAGAAGAGAGGAGAGGAGAGGAGAGGAGAGAAGAGAGAAGAAAAGAGAGGAGAGAAGAGGAGAGGAGAAGGAGAGAAGAAAAGAGAGAAAAGAGAAGAGAGAAGAGGAGAAGGAGAGAGGAGAGGAGAAGGAGAGGAGAAGGAGAGGGGGGAGAGAGAGAGAGAGGGGGGAGAAAGAGAGAGAGGGGAGAAAGAGAGAGAGGGTGAGAAAGAGAGAGAGGGGGAGAAAGAGAGAGGGGAGAAAGAGAGAGAGGGGGGAGGGGGAGAGAGAGAGAGAGAGAGAGAGAGAAAAGAGGTAAGAGGAGAGAAGAGAGAAGAAAAGAGAGGAGAGGAGAGGAGAAGGAGAGAGGAGAGGAGAGGGAGAGGGGGGAGAGAGAGAGGGGGAGAGAGGAGAGAAGAGAGAAGGAGAGAGGAGATGAGAGGAGAGAGAGAGGAGAGAGAGAGGAGAGAGAGAGGAGAGAAGGAGAGAGGAGAGGAGAGAAGAGAAGAGAGAAGAAAAGAGAGGAAAAGGAGAGAGGAGAGGAGAGAGAAAGAGAGAGAGAGGAGAGAGGAGGTGAGAGGACAAGAGAGGAGAGAAGAGGAGAGGAGAGGAGAGAAGAGAGAAGAGAAGAGAGAAGAAAAGAGAGGAGAGAGAGAAAGAGAGTGATTAGAAAATGACATAATCAATTATCTTTTCAAGAAAGCATTTCAAGGTAATTTCAATAGCCTCTTGCATAACTGATATAATTCACATTGGGATTATGGATATGTTTGCACATTGCAATAGGTGAGGCACTGGACAGCCTGTACTACTGAAATTGCCCTTCCGTTGATTTCTTGCAAGTCTCTGCAATCACTTTCCTCGTTAAATAAACGCTATCCTGACTAAGAAACTCATTCGGGGGAGACTAAGTCAACTATCCACGCCTACTAATGACTGACAGAGACTCTGGTTAAAGATAAACTTTAGTTCTGGTAATGATAGAAAATAAATTGTCACAGAATCCAACAAATCTTTCACTGAATTTTCAAGCCATGTTCTCTCTACATACGATTCCCACACAAGAGCTCAAGATTAGATTTAAAAACTGAGAAAATTATCCCTTATATGGCGACATCAAAGGTCGGTCCCCAGACATAAACATTCTGATTGATACATGTCTGTAAATATCGAATTACATACACACACTCACCAAAATCTTGTGGGAAGTGATGCAAGTTGGCAACCTCTCTGGGTGAAAAATACCTAAGACGGAGCGCCTTCAACCTCTCCAGGCGTTCGTCTTCGCTGCATGACCCGGAAGAGAAGGCTGAAGACATCTGGAATAAACGGGGAATTGTTTGGTAAAGATTTAATAGAGGCAAAATATCATAAAATTGGGAGTGGGGGGGGGGGGGGGGCGGCCATTTTGATATGGTCTGTTTAGAGTCAAAATGGCACACTTTTTCACATAGTTAAGTGGCCTTCTGGCACCAAATAGATGCACCAAGATTCCAGACAGTTATCTACCTGATTATTATTGCCTATTGGTCCATGTGGTGCACAGCTTTCTAAATAAACACAGCTTAACACAACAAATTTACAGTGTATGCGCTTGGAGAGCAAAATAATTATTCTGTTTTATTTACTTTGAGCATGTTTATGTAAAGGCGCTATATAAGTATCAATATGTATGTATGTAGGCTACCGTATGTATGTTTGTATATATTGTGATGTTGTCATGGCTGATTTTGTACATGACGACCTCCAGGATGGACTTTTTCATGCCATACGCGATGGGAACAGATGTAAAAGACAAACAAAACACAACAGCCAAGTCTGTTGGCAGCATCTTGACTACACAGAGTTTGTGCCTTTATGGCTCCAAACACAGGCACCAAGATTCCAGAAAGTTGACCTTGAATTTCTTTACTCTGATGCAAGAGAAAAACAAAGCACATAAGCCGTGTATGCTGGCAACATCGTGTCAACCTCTAACAGGATGGAATTTGGGCCTGTGTGACCCATCAGTGTCTTCATGCAACACCTGATCAAAGATGCAAGAGAAAAACAAAGCACATTAGCCGTGTATGCTGGCAACATCGTGTCAACCTCTAACAGGATGGAATTTGGGCCTGTTTGACCCATCAGTGTCTTCATGCAACACCTGATCAAAGAAGATTCAAGAGGAAAACAAAGCACATTAGCCGTGTATGCTGGCAACATCGTGCCTTCCTCCCACAGGAGAAACTACAAGATTAAATCCAAAGCCCCATCGTTGCCAGGCTTGGACACGCAATGGTTGGGGAAGGCAATTTTTCCAGGATGCCAAGAGAAGAAATGTCGTGAATACTGTCGGCAGCATTACTATATGGTGGCACGACCAGACGTTGTCTCTGCATATGAAGATGTCCTCTTAACCTGGGACAACCTTTCAGAGGAAGATAAGACATGTGTGCCTTGATGGATCTCTCTCCCCATTTCTCAATGCACTGCGCAATTTCTTGTTTGATTCATCTCCCATCGAAGAGGCATACTAAAGTCTTTTCCCTCAATTTATGTTTATTTACTTCTTTGTTTTTATTTTAAAGGTAATGTCCTTTACTCATAATTTTCTGTGCATATTTCAAATGTACAGGCATGTAATGTTATTTAGGTGTTGAAGTGATTGGTATCATCGTAGGAGGTTGAAAAGGAGGTTGAAAAGGAATTTAAAAATGAAAACAAAATGAATAAACTGATTTTGGATGTAGATTGCTTAAATCTATGTTGCAGCATTTTATTTGATGACCATGTTTTGTTTTCTCAAGTACATGTATTGTGAAAGAAAAAATAGGTACCGGTAATATGAAATTTTAACTGAGGGAATTAAACACTTTTTGATTTGCTCAGATATAATGTTGTTCATATCGACATATATTTTTTGCTGAACGTGTATTTGATTTGTTTTTGTAAGGTCCATGATTAAAGTATCATAACGCATATCATACTTCGAGAAAGTCGGTTATGTTATGGCGTCTACAATAAAGATAGTTGTTGCGGAAAAGTTCTATGTTAGAAAACGTCAGGGAGAGGCAACAATCTCCGGGATGGTGATGGAAGCGGGCAAAGGAGGAGGAGGCCCAGAGAGCACCGTTGAAGCACACTTTTTTTTTTTGTACATTAATGCTAATGTGACGGACGAAAAGCTGAAGGAATCCATTCTAAATATGGAGAAGGGAAAGAGGGTCATTATAACCCTTGTCTTGAAATATCCCGGGAGTGGTCGATTGACCCCCAAATCCAAAGTAAGTAGACCCAATGCTAACTAAGCCTACTAGAGGAGGCCCAGAGAGCACCGCCTAAGCACACTTTTTTCGTTTATACATAAATGCAAATGTGACGGACGATAAGCTTAAGCAATCGGTTCTAGAAATGCAGAAGGGGAAGAGGGTTATCATAACGAATGTCCTCAAATATCTCGGGGAGTGGTCGCTTGACTCCCTGCAATGCTAAACCTACTAGTATATATAATAATAGATTGATTGTTGACTTTTATTCGCCAAGCCTCCAACATACAACAAATTACAATATACACAAATAACCGATTAAATCAGCTTGAATAGTACTCGTATTTAATATGTTGTTCATTTTGACATATATTTTTTGCTGAACATGTATTTGATTTGTTTTTGTATAATTTTTGAAAATGTCATGTACATGTACATGTAGATTATTATAATTTTAATTTTTCGTATTTTGTGTGGATTTTGATGTACAGCTTAACGATGCAAGTGTAGAGTTATTCAGTTATACTGTAAATGATGTTAAATAATGTGGGGTGAAGTATTATTTTCATCATAATTTGTTTTTATTATTCATCTTGATATATATTAGGTAGGAGGGTGTGTGACAACAGACGAGTATTCCAGACGATCTCTTCAGATAGAAGGGGCTGGGAGCACCATTGAGGTGGTAGGAGGATGTGTGACAACAGACGAGTATTCCAGACGATCTCTTCAGATAGAAGGGGCTGGGAGCACCATTGAGGTGGTAGGAGGATGTGTGACAACAGACGAGTATTCTAGACGATCTCTTCAGATAGAAGGGGCTGGGAGCACCATTGAGGTGGTAGGAGGATGTGTGACAACAGACTAGTATTCCAGACGATCTCTTCAGATAGAAGGGGCTGGGAGCACCATTGAGGTGGTAGGAGGATGTGTGACAACAGACGAGTATTCCAGACGATCTCTTCAGATAGAAGGGGCTGGGAGCACCATTGAGGTGGTAGGAGGATGTGTGACAACAGACTAGTATTCCAGACGATCTCTTCAGATAGAAGGGGCTGGGAGCACCATTGAGGTGGTAGGAGGATGTGTAACAACAGACGAGTATTCCAGACGATCTCTTCAGATAGAAGGGGCTGGGAGCACCATTGAGGTGGTGCTATGGGGAGAGGCGGCAGTGAGAGAATACGCAAAAAATCTCCAAAAAGGTGACATTCACGGCCTTGATAAAAGAGAGGAGATTATCGTCTACTCCCTCTACTAGTGTGGAGGTAGGTTTTGCTATATTTGGATAATTATTCTATATTTCTTTCGGTACAAAAGACATGTTCTGCAGAGGAAAAGTCAAATAAATGTGACATTATAAAAGCAAGGTTAATTGGCTGTTTTGACATGAACTAGGACTGTTTTTTGTTGTAATATTTTTTGCATTTTTGTTTGATAAGCATTGAAGTTCTAACTTGTGTTTTTTGTAATGATATTGAGTCGACAAGAAACTGTGTGAAAGAAATTTGGAAAGGATGATGCTATATCTAGAAATTTTGTTTGCATTGAGGTTGCGGAATTACCAGATTGATTAAACATGGCATCAATCCTTGTGACAGGCACACTCCCCTTATGCAGTAGAGCATGTTCAGGACTTAATAATAAATAATAATAACTGTTATTTACGCAGGGAAGCCATATGAGCGTTAAGCTGGTCTTTCAGCTGGTTTTGGCTTAATAATAAGAGCGTTTTGTTTAGGGGGATTTAAGCATTTTTATGAAATAAATATTATTTAATGAAGAAATCTGTGAGGTTCTTCTATAATGATTTTTGAGAAATCAAATTTTTTGTGTCATCAGATATATATATTAGTGATTGGCATGAATTTCTTGGCACTGCTATTAAAACTGAATATTTCATGTAGCTGTAATGTATGAGAAATGGTCCTTATTTATCATTTGTGATGATGATTGCTGAATTTATCTAATATGTATAGTGTTTGTTTAATGTACGTTTTGTTCATTTTCAGATATCCTATCAAGGTTATCCTTGAAAGCGGGGAATCCCTCTTTGTAGGCGAGAGAGTGCCCTTCAACTACGTGGTGGTGCTTCCTCTCCGAGTATCATACAGGGCGACCGCCAGTGGCATCGTCCAATCTATAACAGTAATGGTCGACGCCGAGGAGGCAGATCTAGAGGTGTAATACCTGATAATTTTTTTGTCTTAATATCGTTTTTTTTTTTAAATGTGATTTTCTCTTTGAAATTGAGTCTCGTACAGAGCGACGTCTGGAATAGTGCAGACTATGACAGTAATTGTCGACGCCGAGGAGGCAGAGCAAGACGTGCGATCTAATGATGAATTACTCATTGAGCTTAAAAGTATAACAATTTTTGTCTTAATATCCTTTTTTTCTTAAAATATTTATATGTACTTTTTCGTATTTTTTAAATATTTTATTAAAAATTTTAATTCGGTAGTATGTTATAATTAATGATACTTACATTTCTGAGTTTTTACTATTTTGTTTTAATTTTATGTCTAGAAATATGCAGTTAAATGATTGTATTTTAAACGTTGTTATACATTTCACATGCGATTTGCTTTTTAATGTTAACAAAACCATGTTGAAAAACAGTATACCTAAACGAATAATATGTTTATCGGTATTATGTGCGTTTTTCAAACATGTCCTCATTTCTATCCAATTGTTTTAATTTTGTTTATTTATTCAGGTTTATTTTGCCTCTTAACTTGCATATGAAATAAAATGAACCACAGCACAACGAATGGTTTCCGCTTGCAGCTATAACTGCAATGTTAGACAGGGTTCAAACTTTACCGAATTAGTAGAATGTGGAACTTTGTCTTCATAAAACGAGAGGCTTTCTGACTTGGGGTTAAAAGAGGCAAAATTGGAAAAGTCTAAGGTGACTGAAAGGAAACTTACATCAGCCGAGAGATCAGTGCGCAGAACGGATCCTGTTCCTTCCACATAGTATGCATACCTAGACATAAAAGAGATTTAAAGAGATGAGTTTTAGGTCGATATCTGCCAAGTAAAAGTTACTCCAATGGTCTGTTCTGTGTCAATTTCTTATGGTTAAATGTCACAGAAATGCAAAAGCAAGTCTCTATAGTCTCTACTTTGATCATATCTATATTTATCATCATCACTAGCATCATCCAATTGACAGAGCCTGCACTTTTACATTTGCTGTAAAATGTGAATCATCGTCATCATCGTGAAGCCGGGCAAATAATATGATTGCATGGCTCTTATGGAGAACAGTATGAATACCGATTAATAGCTACCTGACATAATATTATTATATATTATTGAGTGGCCTTGAGGGAGATACCACATATATTTCCCTAAATAGACTCGTAATCATATTGCCCAGAGTCAAAGACGAGGGCAATATGGGTCTTGTGAGGGCAATATATGTGGTACCTCCTGAAAGTTAAGCCAGTCAATATTTGTATTGTTATCCATGACAATCTCAAAGAACTGAACAAACTTTGGTCAAACCAGCACTGTGCATCCAGTGTTTGACGAAATTTTCGATATACTGCAAACAGTGTGCCTAATTTGATGTGATTATTACGTCACAATAGAGTGCGCGTAAAGTGCGCAGGTTTTCATACGCATAATAGATGCGCAATGAAAATGTCAAAATACGGCGCGGTCAATATTAGACTAGTATATTTACTGCTTTTTTGACACGTAAAGTCCATAGGCTCTTTCATGAAAGGTGAATATGGTCTCATATTTCATCATTAGCTCTTTTGGGGTAACAAACAAGTGTGATATGATTTTGTAAAACCACTGCTCAGATGTCTGATACGGGTAATATTGAATATTATCATCATCCTCATAATCATAAATATTGGTACTGTAGCTACTTACGCTTTGGTGAAGCAGCGAGTCTTTGTATCCTCCGCCGTCACTATGTCCATCACGTTAGCATACTTGAGTAAAATCCTGTCCGGTATTAGGTACTCTGCCATTGACTCTGCACTCAAATCCACCTGAAGGTAGTCACCTATTTTCCTTCTCTCATCATCCTCACCCATTTCCTGTTCATTGTGTTCACTTGAAGACACCATATCTTCACAGCTACCACTCTTCACATTATCTGTTCTTTGCTTCTCATTCAAACGCTGCTCATCTGTTCTTCTTTCGATATTTTGCTCATTCAGGGATACCATACTAGATGCATCTTGCCCTGTTCTTTCGCATGACTCTGTTAATTCCATATTTGTCTGCTCCTGTGAGGACACCATAGAGTTGTCACAAACCAGTCTGCTAGCTTCATTTATCTCATTTGGTGTTAAAGGTATATTCACTCTGTGCTGTACTAGTTGTGTGCCGTATTCCTCTTTGAACTGTAGAGGGCGCTGTTTGGCAAGCATGAAGTAGCGTACACGTTGATTGGGTATGCCAATATTCATAGGTGATAGTAGGAATTCCTGTAACAATCAAAAAGAAAAACTCTGATCGATCAGAGGAAACTTGAAATATACAAGGTGTCAACTGATGCAAATAAATAGAGTATAGCAGGAGATGCTCCATACTCTTAACATAGAATTTTTAAATGGAGTTTATCTGGTAAATATGTTTCCGGAAATAGCGTATAATACTAGGGAATGGGTAGTTTCTATCTACGCAATATTATCCAGATAAATACATAGATTTAGCGGGTTAAATACGGCTCTCATGGGGAATTAGACACCGTTCAGGCATTTACCCTAGAACAAGCATTGTCAATCACCAGGATTAGCCTTCAGTTTTATGACCAACAGGCCTTTGCCTTGTATTTCCTCCTCCATTCCTCCGCAAGGTAAATTCATTATCTCACTTTTCCCTCACCCGAAGACTCTCCGAGAGACGAAAGGGTATTTCTTGACGGACCTACGGGTTTGCTGTGTGCAGACTTGTAAACACATTAATTGTATTTCCACCAAGGCTGGTGTCAGCGAATTATGGCCTTCTGCACATGGAAACTGACGACCCACTCCCTTTAAAAGGCCGTGAATAAAAGTTTATCGAACTTTGGCTAAGTTCACCTAAAAGTATTTTGGGATTGCTAGGTCAACCCGAGATTTTAGTGTCGGGGTAAAATATTCCAATCACGTGATCACTCAGATTTCCGGTTTCTCTCCATTATGTGCACTCAATCGGAACGGCGTGAGTTTCTACTGCCCATTCCCTGGTATTATACGCTATTTTCTGGAAAACATATTAACCGGATAAATTCATTACAAGTAATAGAAACACGCTGATAGTTATCAATAGCTGCATCAAATCCATGAAACATGTCTTTACATCTAATCACATCGATTACTAACCGATATAAATTAGAACAAAAAGGGTGATTTTCCCGGTGTAAGGTCTAATAATCACTTGATGATTATTATCATCTATGATTATAGGAATATTAGACCATATGGAATTATGGATAGTAGACAAAATGGGCATTGGACAAGCTGGGAATTAGATAGACTGACTGGAAATTAGACGAAGTAAGCAATAGACCAAATGGGTAGTAGACTTATTGGAGATTAGACCAAATGACTATTAGACTAAATGGTCAATTGACCAAATAATAAGTAGACGACATGATAACTAGACCATGTGGATTGTAGACGAGCTGGGTGTAGACCAAATGGCAAAAACCTGAATCATGAAAATCAAAGTTACAATTTATTACTTTGGATGAATAATAGATCACTTGGCTCTTCTTAAAAGTTAGCAAATGAAGTTGATCAACATTCTCATCACACCAAAGCACAAATATGAAAATTATTTTCACCTCCAATTTAAAAAAAAAAATTATTAAACATTTACCTGAAAGACGTAATTGCACTTCTGAAGAGTCTCCACAAGAAAGTTTCTGTGAAACAAAGACAAAGATTGAAAAACTGTGACTGAATCCTACATTGAATATTGCTGCAGGTCATATCAATACAATTATTTAGAGTCTATAAAGAAGGGAAAAATTAATTAAAAACCCACTCTTAATTCGGTGATGGTCTGACAGTTAACAAATGAAAAATATTTGACTTATACCATTTTTGAAGGCAGATCTTACTGTAAACTAATGTTTCCATATCTGTGTGCGGAGCTTTTTATTTATTTTGATTATAAGAGAATTTAGTTGATTTTAGTAAATACACAATCATTTCTATTTACTATTGTAATTAACATTTCAAATGCAATTGCATGACAAATTTTTAATTTTCCTTTGAATCTACTCAAATAATGGAAGTGTTGCCAATTTGAATCTAGTATACCTTGTTTCCGATGTGTCAAATCCTTTCACGTTTTCCACCAGTAAATACGTTGGTTTCTTGGGCATTCTATCAAATATAACAAAAGTAAAAGAGGGTTTACAAAAGAATATCAAAAATTACATCTATCAACTCTCAAATGCATTTAATGGTAAAGACCAGTATTGGAAACGCTCCAATTTCAAAAAATGAAATGGAAGCTCTTATTACCAATCATGTGAAAGAATAGGTTTTGAATAATACATGATAACAATTTTGCGTGGAAACTGCCTACTAATTGATATATTTGGTAAATTAGTTTATCTACTGGTGTGTGAGAGATAAAAACGCACGTGTCGCGCACAGGTGCGTAGTCCCATATACATCTTTATATGTACAGTGCTTGTAACTTTATGAAGACTGGACCAAATTTCTTAACATTTTGATGATTCCAGAACCTGGAGTACACACCAATACTTATATACTAGATGATCAACCTTTTCTGATCGATTTCACAACCTTTCTTTCACAATGCAATCGCATGACCATAACTGGTCTTTATCTTTAATTGAATGTCTAGTGAAACCTACCTTTTTAATCACCGATTTGGCTTTTATTTTGGCTAGAAGATTTCAATGCAGTAAAATTCTGGTTGTTAGTGCAAGACTCACACAAGACAAAACTAGTCTGACATGATTGATGACTTGAGCTGCACTGACTGTATTTGACTACATCTTCAAAATGGCTGCCAAGATGGCTGACATGCAGTCCATGAAACAATAACAACCAATCACAAGATTGTCCATGAAACAATAACCAATCACAAGATTGTACCTGAAGTAAGTAACCAATTAAAGCCTAAGGAAAGATAGAGTGCCATGTGTCTATAGTGTGCTGGGTTGAATAGCCAAGAGATGAATGTGTGTGTGTGTGTGTGTGTGTTGGTGCTATGGCAGGCAATGTTGAATGGGTAAGAGATGAATAGGGACAGAACAATAGAAGTCAAGAGCTTAACAGACATCGGTGATGAATGTAGGTCAGGAGTGTACTGAAACATGACAGAGTGGAAAGCTAAGCATAAATTATAACAAGCAGGAAGCTGCAATGAATGGAGATGCCTTTTCAAAAGAATTTCAGAGGGAAATTATACAAGATTAACTTGGCTTCACAACAAGAACTGTAACCCTCTCCAGCCATCAAATCTATCAACAGCTGTCCTTATCAATGCACAGATCCCCTCTGCCATTCCAAATATTACGAAATGTTACGCAACGCCGTCTGCTTCCCTAAGTTCTTTATACACTGTCGTAAAAAATATGCAAACAATTTTCCGCACCCCTCCAAATTACTGGTCAACAGTGGTCAAACAAATTTTGTGTGACTCATTCATACCAAGTATCTTTAAAAATGAGGACATTTTTCTGTGAAGATGGAATACTATGTAAGGTTTTAATTTTACTGATCTAAATGGTTACTTGTTAAATAACTATTCTCATTATTTAGAAGCTAAATAAGGACGATGATGTTTTAGATTTCCTATCTAATACAATTTCCATTTTCTTTAAAAAACGGATTCCAGGACAATCCGTAATGTGCAGTGAGCTTAAAGCCATCGTTTAACAATGTTAAATCTGAGATACACGGCCCTACGTGTTATTAGTGTCTGTGATATGGTGTAATATTGAAGCCCTACAAAATTGTGCTTCAAAATGATCATGAAGTGCCTCAAAAAAGTAAAAATTATTGAGTGACCGGTTTTACCATCCTCCTTTTCCCCAATAGACTGTAGTGTTATAAAAACTGTTAGGAAAAACAAATTTTGAAATTTTGATTTCCAATCACAAATATCTTGAAAATCAGACAAGCAATCGGCTTGTAAAACTCTTGGGAGTTCCTGACTGACCTAAAGGTTTATAATCATCATTGCAGCATGAGCTAAATCCAGGATTTTGTTTCAGAATCTGAGAGAAAGATATCCAATCCCTTTAAGATTTTAAGAAATATTTCCTCTTGGTTGATTACTAATACACAATTAAACATTATAAAGTCGCTTCATTGCAGGGAAGCAAAATTGCAGTATCAAAATAAATATGTGTGTTCAGAGAGCCAAAAGAACATCATCTGATATGCTTTAAAGCCAGTCTGTACTAGTTTGACCAGGGGGGTGTTTCATAAAGCTGTTCGTAAAGTTACGCATGACTTTACAAACGACTTGTATATGAAAAGCCAAATGGGATGCTCAATCATTATTGATTTTTATTTATTAAGTTGAACTGTGCAGATGTAGATTAACATTCTTATTATAACAAACATTTTTAATGCAAAGTATATTTTTTGCCATAATTTAATTGAGGTTACCGGTATAGGAAATATCAGAAAAAAAATTGGGCATCCTATCTGGCACTTCATATACAAGTCATTCGTAAAGTCATGCGTAACTTTACAAACTCTTTATGAAACACCCCCCTGGGGCATTAGACCTCCCTGCAAGGTCACTGACAGATGGTAGTCTGCAGGCACAGACCCTAATTTGACACTTAATCAAAAAATCATTGTGCCTTGAGAGAAGTCTAGCCCAGCTACCTACTGGTTGTGTCAATATAGTTGTATCAGGAGCAGCTACAGTACATGGCCTATGGTAGTCTTATAGTGCAGACTCACTTTTACGACTGACCAGGGTTTGTGCTTGCAGACTAGACAGATGGTTAGCTCATCAAATCAGCTCTTAATTAACATAAGAAAAAGGGGATCATGGGGGACCAACAGTCAACGGGACCAACGGTCACCGATTAGGCATTGAAGAGGATGCATATAGAGGGTGCAAATAGCTATAAGTAGTACAGTGGGGCTTTAAACACAGAGTTAACACCCTTCTGGCTCTCAACAGATGATACAAATTTAAAATAAATTGACCTACTCAGGAAGGTTCCTCATGATGTTGAAGAAAGCGTTTGTCCTGGCATCGTTCTTGTCTCCTTTCAATCCAACTCTGGCAAAAGAGATTTAAGAAATTAAGTTTTCATGAATAACAAATAATAATAATATTCTGGGATTAAACAGCGCTTAATTCATAAATATCTCAAAGTGCTTTATAGATGTATCACACCAACAGCCATCAGATTCAGGCTTGTCAGCACACAGTACATCTATATGCACTTTCTCCACTCCCTGGGGAGTATTCCAGCCAAGTGCCATTTAAAGATAAGACCAGTTATGGTCATGCGATTGCATTGTGAAAGAAACGTTGTGGAATCGTTCAGAAAAGTTTGATCATCTAGCATATAAGTATTGGTGTGTACTGCAAGGTTCTGGAATCATCAACATGATACGAAATTTGGTCCAGTCTTCGTAAAGTAACAAGCACTGTACACAGAAAGATGTATATGGGACTACGCACACGTGCGCGACACGTGCGTTTATCTCTCACAGTCCAATAGATAAACTAATTTACCAAATATATCAATTAGAAGGCGGTTTCCAAGCAAAAAATTTATCATCATGTAATCTTCAAAACATTCTTTCACATGATTGGTAATACAGAGCTTCCATTTCATTTTTTGAAATTGGAGTGTTTCCAATACTGGTCTTTACCTTTAACCCTTACTGTACTGGGCTATTTTGAGCACCCTCTGACTGGGGGGGGGGGGGGGGGGGGGGGGCCTGGGAGGCCCCCCCCCCCCTATGATCTCGGCCGTCGATTGTCCGATGAACACGAAAATTTGCATGTTTGTAGATATTTACGTAAGGAACAAGATGGTATAATTAGTTTTTTCCGAATATGCAAATTTTTGTCGTTAGCCTAATTAATTATGCAAAATACGCTAATTTTATGCATTTTACAGAAAACGTGTCAAACTCCACTTTTTGAATGTTGAAACTCATTATTCATATGAAAGTTCTTTTCTAACACAAAAAGTTATTTTAATGTAATTAATAATGATAATTTATGCAAATTTTGATGCGATTTTTTTTTTTTTTTTTTTTTTTTATGACATGCGCATACTAATTGTTATGTAACGCCTTACAGGCCTGGGAGGCCCCCCCCCCCCCTATGATCTCGGCCGTCGATTGTCCGATGAACACGAAAATTTGCATGTTTGTAGATATTTACGTAAGGAACAAGATGGTATAATTAGTTTTTTCCGAATATGCAAATTTTTGTCGTTAGCCTAATTAATTATGCAAAATACGCTAATTTTATGCATTTTACAGAAAACGTGTCAAACTCCACTTTTTGAATGTTGAAACTCATTATTCATATGAAAGTTCTTTTCTAACACAAAAAGTTATTTTAATGTAATTAATAATGATAATTTATGCAAATTTTGATGCGATTTTTTTTTTTTTTTTTTTTTTTTTTATGACATGCGCATACTAATTGTTATGTAACGCCTTACAGGTATATCCGATTTCGACGAAAATGGTATCAAAATGTGCGTAAGACTTCAGGGAAAAAAGTCATGAAACGACAATTCAAAATTCCAAGCGGTTGCGGCGCAATCTCCAAAAATGTCGAGGGGCCCCCCCCCCCCCAGTAAGGGTTAAGAGGGTTGTCATTGAGCTAATCAGGACAGGAAATGGATAATTATGTTCCATAAAGCAATACTTTCTTTAATTTGAGCCTTTTGTTTTGGCTAAATGTACCCCCTATTATAGGCGGAAAGGGATTTAACACTTCGGTTGCCTTCTTCACCTCTGTGCACGGTCGCTTGTTTGCCACATATGCAATTTTCCACAAAACAGAGATGATTTCTTACCTAGTGAATGGCTGACAAGGAGGACTCATTACAAACATATCAGCATCAAATGAAGCAAAGTCATCTACAGTGAATCCCTGCAATTATATAACATGAAGAGAATTTTAAGTTGGAGCACAACAAAAAAAAATGAGCAAACTCAGCAAAGGCACAAAAACTTCCCCTTTGTGCCCTGTAAATGACATAATCCAGTTTCCATTGTGATAATATACAGGAAGCCCTTTAGCCACTTAAATGGAAGTACTTTAAAAGAAACAGTCATTATCAATATCAATGATAATGTGAAAATGAGGGGGGGGGGGAGAGAACAGAGTAAGAGATGGAGACAGGCATATTTAAGAAACAAACAGAAAGAGAGAGACAGACACACCACCAATATTGTTTAACGTTAGATACACTATTTCATCAAATGTCCAAATAATTCAACTACAATGTTTCCAGTTTTACAAATCTGAGATGCATGGCCCTACGTGTTATCAGTGTCTGTGATATGATGTAATATTGAAGCCCTAAAAAATTATGCTTCAAAATGATCATGTAATGCCTAAAAAGAAAAAAAAATCGCTGAGTGACCGGTTTTACCATACTCATTTTCCCCACTAGACTGTAGTGTAATAAAAACCATCGGCTTGTAAACGTCATTGGATTCCTGACTGATTTAAGATTTATAATTATGATTGCAGCAGGAGCTTAATCCAGGATTTTGTTTAGAATCTAAACAAAGATCCTTGCCTTTGGTACTGACAATGTTAAAACTTGAAATGCTAACCTCTAAGTTTCTCTGCATCAGGTTGACTTCAGGGAAGTTGTGTTGGTAGACAGCATTGGCTACAGTGTTGATTTCCACAGCAGCTACCACAGTACATGGGACTCCACATGCTGGGATATGAAGAGAGAAAAAGGGCAAATTTAGGTTAACTGGTAAAAGTTTAAAGTGGCTATAGCGTGGGTATATAGAGGGCAGCAGACGGACATACGCACAGGAGCGTAATACCCATTGGCTCAGTGTTATGTAGTGATCGCCAAGTTGCCTACTTAAAGAAGGCGTTTTTTTTACTCACTATACAAATGGTATACAGCTCCTTGAATAAATATTTAACTCTTGGCAAAAGAAATGGCAAAAATCCAATGTCAAAAAGTTGCGGTTGCGATAGAGCTCTATTTAAGTAATCCAACAAAAATTTCACTGCCCCGCGACAGCACAAGCAAAACGAAGATAAACGCAGTTGATAAATAATGAATCCAATCTGCTGCTTTCCAGATGCAAGTTGATATGAAGAAATAAATAAGCGAAAGTGAAGATGCTGATAAATGTCCTAAACTGTACGGTAAAGACCCGGTAGAAAAACGTGTTCCCTATCTGAAAACTTCCTACTAAGTGGATTAAGGTACATGTACAGGACTAAGGTAACTCTGCTGCAAAAACTATGTGCTCATTCCAAAACTGTCATTGGCTGGCTGGTATCCAGGTAACAAAAACAAGTGCTAGTCACTATGAACATGACGTACAAAGAAAGCGTACAAAATATACAGTTCCTCAGGTAGACAAAGGAACATCCCTTCACTGCTATTATGTAAAAAGGTGAATATGCATGTGACACCCGTTTTATACATTTTTACATAATAGCAGTGAAGGGATGTTCCTTTGTCTACCTGAGGAACTGTATATTTTGTCCGCTTTCTTTGTCGTCATGTTCATAGTGAGATGATCAAAATAGCTGATCAAAAAACAATTGATGACCATGCTTCGCCTTTGAAAACAGGAAATGCTGAGTGAACTTTGACTACAGTACAAAGCATCATTCAGTGGTGGAGGAAGGATACAAGAGAGATTCAGAATAAAGAAATTTCTATAATAGACTCAAAAAATGATGGACACAAAAAAGTCACAATAAATCGATGATCGTCAAAAATATTAAAACAAAAGAAATATGAAATTGAAAAGAAGCAACAAACTTGACTAAGATTGTCATAATAAAGTTTAAAAATCGCCAACTTCAGCCTACTCATGGTCTTTCCACCCCTCCCCCCCCCCCTAAAGGAAAGAGAAGTCCAAGAAAGACACATATTCATGACATTTCAGCACGTACATGTCAGTGCACGTGCAGGTGCATGCAGTCATTGTCAGTCGGGCACAATTAAAAAGTTGACACAATTTGCAATGCATGGGCACGTTATAAAAAAATTTGGTGCAAGCCCTTGTTATTTTCACCCGGAAAAACTAGATTCCATCCCATATCATTAATTTAATAACATTAAATTGATCAAATACCTTTCACGGCACAGTGCAGACCTCCAACACCACTGAAAAATTCCACAACACGAAGATTCTTGGTTTCTTCGTCACGATCGGAATGTTCACTGGAGGCTGCCATCTTGAATATTGTTAGGCTCGACTTTGAGACAGTAGCTAGCCTGGATCTAGTTCTAAGATAACCTCTGGCAAAAATTATCGTCAATATAAACAACCAAGGAATCAAACATTGTTTTTATACAATTTAGAATATGAATAATTTCTTTTAATTTTTCTTCGATGCCTTTGATTGCAAATAAAATGTAAGCTTGGATCAAGACGTAATGCGTTATTATAAAGGGGTATATATCTACAGACTAATCAATAATCAGCACTCCTCCGAGACAAAATGTGCATGCTTGATAATTAAATTCAATTCATTTATTTTCCTCTTTCAATCGTTGATATTTACAATGATGGTACATTTTAACATATTCACATGTTTATATACATATAGATCAATTTGCACAATACAATACATTACAAAAATAAACATGAAATTGAAATAAACATGAAATTTAATGAGATGTTCAAGGAAAGTTTGAGGAAGAAGAAAAAAGGGACAGGTCTTCTTTGGCGCTAATATTTTAATATTCTCCTCTCTCTCATCTATCTCTCTCTTTCTCTCTTTCTCTCTTTCTCTCTCTCTCTCTTTCTCTCCCTCTCTATCTCACTCTCTCTCTTTAAAACGTACAGGAAGATACCAGTTTCGAGTTTTACAGCAATACCGTCATGGCAAAGATAATCTACCAAAGACTTTATTGCAAATCGTTTCATACTCATATTATCTTTTTCTTCCCATTTCATTACAAAATTATTTTTTTGGACACTTTTCATTGCAGGATTAAAATAATCTGTACATGGTAAATGATTAAGTTGATTATATTGTGGATCAAGTTAAGCCAGGCTTAACTAGGTAGGCCTACTCGCTCCGCACTCGAGTTGAGGCTGTGTGTCGGCTGAGTGCGATAGCTACACACAGCACCACCCCCCCCCCCCCCCGTAACATTTAATATTCATTATATCTTATTATTTTATGAAGTTTATAGCAATACTGGAGCTTGTATCAGACAAATATTAATATTATGTAATGCTTATGAAGTTAATGAACTTTTGTATTCTCGAACATGGACTCCAACTGACAAAAATCCTGGACTTGCTAACATGGCGAGATTATTATGCATTAAATGTGGTTACATTACGAAAATGGCCTATTGGAGTCTCGGTTTCAACCAGAATAGAAAAGTCTAGTAAGTTATTCAACTTTCATGCATTTACTAGAGCAACAATTTTATCACAGTGACCCGCACGCTTGTCGGAGGTTCGCCCGATTCATCAACAACTTGTGTTCGTAAAGTGGATTCCTTCCAATATAGACATCTTATCAGACAATAAAAGGTGAATTTAAATAGTTTGGTGAAGATTTTCGGTATGTGTCCAAAGCCCCCCCCCCCCCCTCCTCAGTGTTATTTAGGGTACGCATATGCGTGTTCCAAGCACACCCTACTAAATGAAATCCTGGCTACGCGCTTGTGTGTGTGTGTGTGTGTGTGTGTGTGTGTGCGTGGGTGTGCGTATGTGTGTGTGGGTGTGTGTGCGTGTGCGCGTGTCTGACTGTCTTTGTTCAATGCACTGTTTTATTCCTCACCCAGCAACTTGGCTTAAGTGAGATCTGGCAGTCTTGTAAAGATTGTCTGATGTTCAGTCATGCATGCAGAGATTCAAATGAAAATGGTACCTAAATGTACTGGGATGATAACTCTATCAAGACATATAAAAAAAAAACATGATTTAATATTCATATTTCAAACAATGCAACTTTTAAAAATGGGACATTTTTTCTGACTCACTCTGTATTTGACTATTTCAGGCATTAGAGTACAAGGGTTGGATTGCCCTGTAAGGGAGTCTTCATTTACTCAATATAATAAGTATGCAATTTACTCAACATAATTCTATAAAGTGTAGGCCTGAACGATCATAATGCACTGTACTATGATTTTAGTAAATTTAAGCTAGTTGTAGTTTCGTATACATGCAATACTACTTAAGTGTAGGTCTGAATTGTATGCACCGTATTATATTTCTTTTACCTATTGTTGAAACTTCAAAAGGAAACAAGTTTTCGGCGTATGAATAATGTCAATAAAGTACATTATTTGTGAAGTTATTTGCAATTTATTATTAAGAAATTAAAGCAAATTTTGAGAACTAGAGTCTATTTAGATTTCTGTATCCCATTGTGTTAACGGCATGTGTGCGTGGTCACAATTTGTATTGCCAATTTGGATGGGGTAGTTCCTGGACTCGTTTTGCTTCCTATAACATTGAACTATGTGACACATGTTTTTCCGGAGTTTCCGGAGTTGAGGAAAAAAATATTGCTTGGTTAGTGTATGTATGTGTGTGTGTGTGTGCGTGTGTGTGTGTGTGTGTATGTATAAAATAATAATAATAGTTAATAACATAACCTCCAGGGGTGTGTTTCACAAAGATCCTAAGTTGAACTTATCTCTAAGTTGGACTTAAAATTCATGGGAAGCCATTAGCATCCTTGAAAATATTTTGTAATTTTTTTTCAGAAGGCATAAAATGTTGATTCAAATCATTCATATTTTCTATTATCATGGGAGATTTCATGTTCTTGATGAGGAATTGATGAAAAGTCTAAAATATTCCAATTTTTGTTTTTGAATATATTTCAATTTAAGGCTTCAATTGCTGTCCATACTTTTTAAGTCCAACTTAGTGTTAAGTTCTACTTAGGATCTTTGTGAAACACTCCCCAGATTTGTTTTTAAAGATTTTTAAAGAGTGAATAACATGTACAATTTATTTATAAATGATGTTTAAGTTAACTTTGTTGCTCAGTTATATATACTGCAAATGAGTTTTAAATTTGTTTAATGATGTTTATGTATAAGTAATTGATATTGAAAACGTTTATTTCATAATAATCAATTGTATGTTGTTCTTGTTTGTATTACAAATTTTAAAAAATACTAAAAATAAAAAATGCATGGGTGAGTGTCTGTCTGTGTGTGGGTGTGTGTGTTTGTGTGTGCTTCTGTGTATGTTCACGCGAGCAATGTCGGTGCCTGGTTAGGACCACCCTACCCGCCCCCTTTTCCCAGGCACATGCAAAAGGGGAGGGGTTAACGCCATGGCACACTCTCCAAACTTCAGCGCAATACAAAATTAGGGTTGGAGCTAGCACTGAAATTCGGAAGCCCATTTAAGGTTTGGGCTATACCAGGATCTAGCGGTACCACGCTTGATCTTCCGACTTTGGATTTTGGATCGTTTTCTTTTTGGATACCTGTTAAACTTGCATCATCAGTG